>VUQK01005495.1:1421-23708 GCA_015106715.1 Bujurquina vittata | reverse complement strand
GCATTCAAACAGGAGAACATTGCAGGTTTTGCTCCTTTGAGTCGGGTTGTGTTCTGAAACAGTACAACAACATCATTTAAGGACAGTGATGGCAGTGTTGGGGACATGTTGAATAAAACCACAAACAGGACAGGCAGTGTAAATTAACACAAGATGTGATATAGTAATATATGGAAAATATGAACCCAGGAACAGAAATTGTATAGGTTAAAATAATTCCCCACATCTGTATTGTCCCCAATTAAAATACAATATAGGAACCATGAGGATGTGTGCAGACAGATTCTTGTCGGGGCACTGTATCAGCTCACATGTACAGTCACGTAAAGAACAAAACAACAACAGCATGCCTTCATGTAGCCCAGCATCTGTAACTAATAATCCCCTGGAAATGGGAGCCGTGACTGCGTTGCCTGAATTACTTTACAGAAATGGACTTTCCTCCTCCTCCAGCCCTGTGGCTGCAGCTGATAGGCTGAGGCGCTGATGTACCTGGCATTCTGAACTCTGATGACACTGATGAAGGATCGTCAGTGATGTGATGAGCTGCAGGGTGACGTCCTTAAACTTAAATCAAACGGTACACTTCACCAGCTTATGGCAGCTGAGTGGGTGTCTGAGGAATCCGCCAGCCATAGTCCGTTATACCTGTATTCAAAGTTCACCCCATGTTTCGTGTCTTTTGCCAGACAGGCTTTGTTTGTCAGCTGCCCAACCAGTTTTACAGAATAGTATCAGGCAGAGCAGTTGGTGATTTCCGGAGGATTTAAACTAAACACATTGCTCCTCATATTTTCTTGTATATCTCTCCAAGCACTCCAGATTTTCTGCTTCTTAATCTTACAATGCACCACCTTTGCCCGAAGGCTTACTCGTGGTAGTTGTTGACTAAATTGGCGACTGATAAGTCAGGTCTTACTTTTTGTAATAGTGAGTCAAAGCTTCTATTTTTGGGAGAATGTGAAATGATTACAGGGGCATTAGCAAAATGCCAGATGTCCCAACTGTGTAACCGCAGACCGCAAGAAATCATCATCAGTGGGATGTTTATCATCAGTCATGATATTTTCAAGACTGGGTAAATTAACAATTTGAGTTTATGAAGGAGTGGCGATGTTCTCAGGTACGGTTATTTTGCGTCTTTCACCGATGCAACAGGAACAAAAGAATCATCATCCTAAACAAACACCGTGAAATGGAAGAAAAATGTTGCAGTAATGATCAGTAATTGATGAGTTGATTCAAAAATAGTCAGTAATTTGAATGGAAGACAATTTTGTCATTTATGGTGACAAAATGTCTGGTGCTTTTCCCTGATCTCATGGACAATCAAAAAAGGCATTTTTGGCCTTTAATTCAGTAATGAAATAAAAAAGCAACACATTATTTATGGATTTGTGTTACTCACTGCTGACATGTTTAAATGCCCTGTTGCAGGATTCTTCATGGTTTAGGATTATGGATGCACCAGTCTGATATTTGGTTCAGATATAGATCTGATGCTGCCCCAAAAAGCACCATTGGTTTAGTTTGCTGCTGGTCTGTGTTTTCCTCGCCATGCAGCAGCAGCAGCAGCAGCTAGCGGCAGAGCTACCGTAGCATAGAGTAGGCTTGAACAGCAGAAGCTCAGCAGTCTGGAGACATTTCAGGCTTCTGTTTGTGTGTTTGCACATTTTTTTTAAACTTAACTGCAAACTGTGATCAAAGTGAAATGATTCAATTGACACTTTCGTTAGGTTAGAGATGCTACAGAAAATAGAGGGTGCAAAGACGGTTTGGTGTGACACTTGTTGGCAAGCTTCTGTTATACTTATAGTAACTTCACACGTTACTGTCGTTTGCCAGCCTGTGTATGTGCATATGATGCCGGTGTGAGGAGGAAAAATAAGAAACTAGCAAGACTATAAATGGCAGCTGTTTGCAGCAGTCCAATGACTCTCACTGTGAGCAAAGATGAATATTATTAATACATTTTTTTATACTTTCACTCTAGTTACCCTGCCTTTTGGCACTCAAGCACATTTTTATTCTTAAATATATTTGTTTGCTTCAATGTTTGTTTGTTTTTTGTCTTTTTTACACAGTTAGGAAAGTACTGTTTAAGCGGAGCCTGATGTTTCTTTAAATATTAAGGATTTACAGTCTCTTTACCATGAGGTCCATTCTCAATATATATGGTCATGTGACAAGCTTTCATGCTACACCTTTAGCTTCTAAAACATTTGCGCAGTTAACAATTTCTAACCATTTAATTTCAGTAGAACAACATTTACATGTGGTTTACTTGACAATTTTGTTTTACATTTTCCATGTAAACATTTCGGGCCTCACGCATAAATGTTGTTTCATCTTTGTCCTAAAATTCAGACTCCTGTCTTAGTATTGGGACTGAGAGTCTTACAACAGAACCAGATCTCTTGAGGAACCTCTACTTAACCTGTGACAGTACTTAAAAGAACATTCTTAAAAATATGTTTTTCATCAAGGAACTTGACAAGTCCCTCATTTACAGGGATCCAACCTCTCATAATCCGATTGTCCCTCTGTCAGACTGGCAATAAGTGATCCATCGGGGAAGTGGTAAACGAGCCCTCATTAAGGTTTCCACTTCCAAAATGCATGCTGTATTATTGCTACAGATGATGAAGAGAGAGACGCAGACACTCGGAGTTTCCATCCTGATGAGAAGGAGGGGAGGGAACCTCGTTTACGGACAGTGATGAATGAAGTGTAATTAGAGAGCTGGACTGCTTTAACTTTGACGTTTTGCTACATTCTTGTTGATTTAAACTTGTTTGGAGACAAAAAAAGTTTATTCACCGGATGTAAATGCACCTCCTAGAAGCAAATATAATGTTTCCATTCATTGTACTTGCACTAAACTCTGTAGCAAAGTGGCAAAGTGCTCGACTGCTGTGAGAGCTCAGTGACATTTTGGATATTGTCATTTATAATGGTGCAATGTGTCAACATATTTTTGCCCAGTTTATTCACCATTTTCTTTAAGTCTTCTATATTTACTGGAAGCTCACCTTTGGCCAAATGGAATGTGATGGTGATTTTAGTGCATTTCTGTGAGCTGAATGGATATGCTGACATGCTCTACAAGCTGATTTTATGTTGAACTTATAACTTATAAATAGCAACGTTAGCAACCATTTCTGTATTTTTCTTGGCCTTCATGCAGTATTTATATTGCAGTTTGCGGTGTGTTTTCAGGTAGTTACTCTGCACTCTGCATATTATTTACACTTAGTCAATGTCACTTGCCCTAAATACGAAGTATTTCTAACCAACGGCTGTTGATCCCCTTTGTGGGACAAGCTCCTCACCTTCTGCTGTGCCAGACATTTGATTTTTGTTTCCACTGTCTGCTGTATAGTATCCGTGTACTGTTAGTCAGACTACAACCAGGAACCATTAAGCTGCTTGGTACAGGCAACAGCTGTGATTGGCACATGCAGACAGTCATCAGGAGCTGATCTGGAGAGTGCCTGATTTGGTTTTCCTTCATGTTCTCTCGCACATTTCCAGTGTGTGTTAGAATGTGTACTTGATCCTGCTCATTTAACTGTGGGATTCTAAAACTGTTTGAGATTAAAATTCATTTAATTGTGCTGCACGGTTAATTGAGTTAACAGATGGACACGTGATAGTTATCGTATGTTGAAATAAATCAAAATGAGAGTAAATCTGTTTGAGTTGTTCTTACATGGAGGCCTATTTGGAGTAACAGCTGACAGCCTCTAGCTCCAACATCACTACTTGTTTCAGCACTAATGTGTGTCCTTATTGTACTAAACTGTCCTTTCCCATTCCTCTGACAGAGCTATGTGTTCTGAGTTGCGTGCTAATAGACAGATTTGTTTCCTACATGGAGACCCACCTGGGAGAGCAGGACTTGCTGTTACGCCCATGATCATACCCCTTTGGGTTTTTGCACACAAGCAAACGTGTGCTTAAGGTGTGTGTGTTCCAACCGGCACGTGGATGTGCACACTCCTCATGTCTGATTGTCCTCCGTCTGTGCTTATTTCCTTTAACCTCATCCATCCATCTATCAGTCTGCATCTGACCCCTGAAATTATAAGGCAGAACGCATCCAGGAAAAAAGCAGTATGGGATTCTATACAAGTGCACACATGTTGAAGCGTTCATTATCTACAGGTTTTTTTTATATGTTATCTTATACACTCTCCACACTTCCCTTCATCATGAGTGACAAACCTAAAAGATGTATCTGACAGACAAGTGGTCATGCTATAGAGAAGCCTCTAATAGCTGCTTGGTATATCTGATATCCAGCGTTAGTGTCCAGATGATCTCGTTACATAACTTAAAGCTCTGGTTGGCGGGTTCCCTTCTTTTTGCGTGCTAGCTGAGGATGGGAAGGGAGAGCAGAGGAACACAGATGAAGCACTTTGGGTTGATATTTTAGGGACTTTTACTTACAATATAAAATGCCTTGCGGTAACTATTGTTGTGAATTGGCGCTATATAAATTAACTTGAGTTGAATTGAATTGACAAAGCCTCAGGACCCAGAGCAAAATTAGACAAAAAGAAAAAGAGACGAGAGTGGAGGAAAGGGGTGCAGTGATCTAAACAGGAAAAGTGGGAGCAAGTGAGGACAGCAGTGGCATTGATGGAAGGAGGAGGAGGAGAAAGGGAGATGAAAAAGGCTGGGGGAATTGAGATGGAAGGAGCGAAAGGATGAGGTAAGGTGACAGGAGGGGGGGGGGTGCAGGATGGAGTTGTCCATGTTGAGAAGGATGAAGTGAAGATGGGAGTAAAGGTGGTCATGAGTCAGAGAGCAAGTGTGAGGATGAAGGGAGGGGAAGGAGAGAGGTCAGGTTTGAAGGCAAAGCAGACTCAGGTTTTTCATTGTTATGTGACTGTTCTTTCTCTTTGCCCTCAATACGAGCAGTGTGCGGCTTTTTCTTAAAAAGTGCAGTCTAATAATGCATTCAGCTTTTAGGCATTTTATTCAAAGCAGCTTCTGATGGGTGCAGTAGCACGAAAAGCTTTAGCAGCAGGTCAGACGAAGGAGAATTCTGCTTTATTCTAACTTTAAGTTAACTGTTGATATCTGGAAGCACAGTGATGTTGTGCCAGGTTCATTTGGGCGAAAGGATGAAAGTGAACATGTGAAGTATGTGTGGTTACACATCTCTAAACTGTAATGTGTTTCACCAAAGCCTTATAAAGTTTTCCATTGTTAAATGAATTTTTGGGGCTTTTTCATCTTATTTGGATACCACAGAGACCGGAAAGCAGGGCGAGAGAATCAAACCCAGGCTGCTGCATTCAGCGTTGTGGCATGGGGTCTGATGCTCATACTTGTGAGCTGAACCAGCCCCCTGCTTTGACTTTTACATCCAAAGGGATTACTCTGGTATCAAGTTTGGTCAAAAAGTCCCAAACAACATTAATACATTTTTATTTCTCATCAAAAATTCAGATTTCCTGTTGTCTCCCACCATCCTTGCTCTTAAGTTCCCCTTGTGCCAGCCTATAAAAAAATAAAAAAAAAAACGTGGACAAGTGGCTGATAAACAGTTCATTAATGCAGCTCTTACTACTTCCTTTCTGAGAGGAAAGACGAAGGCAAACGTCTCTAAATTCAAACGTGAAAAGAAGAGTAACATGGGTGATACCACACAGCACCGAATCATTCTGGGATAAGTGGTTTACCATAATTAGTGAACACAAGAGGACAGAAACTGGCTGAACATCAAAAAGGGTGTTAAGTCATTACGTTTGCCTTCTTTGCTCTTTTTGCTCCTTTATAAGTCTGCTAACTCCTTTAAGCTGTTTTTATATGTGTAAAACATGAAAAATGTAGGTTAATAAATATAAACTAGGTAATGTTTGTAGCTTATGTCCATAAAGACCCTGCAACATTTGTCAGTGCAGAATGCTATGTCTGTGTTCTTCTGTTCTCCCTCCCAGTCTCAGCTAGCAAGTAAAGAGAAGTTATGTAATGAGATCATCTGGACACTAATGCTAGAGACCAGATATACCAAGCAGCTATTAGAGGCTTCCCTATAGCATGCCCCTTTATCTGACCTGGAGGGCTTATATTTCTCTTTTTTCAATATTTTTAAAATACAGTACTGTAGCTGATAATGTTTGTTAAATCCTGATGGTTTAACAATATTCCTGTTTCGTGTCAGGCAAAGCAAGCAAAGCCCTAACTGGACCGTTTCTTCATTGGAGTCCTGTACTCTGTAATTAGTCATTTCTCTGTCTGGTCTAGTCTGAATACTTAGACACCGGCTTCTGTTCGGGCTCTGCATACATGTTTGGAATTAGCGACACACCCGCTGAAGAACAAACCCTGTTTATTGGCAACGTTATTTGAGAAACATGAAGCTAGCGACACAGCAACCATTGTTGATTGTCTTCAGAGCAGGCAACAGAGACGGATCCCTGAAAATGTCGGCTAAGGGTGAATGTAAATTTCAAAAAATAATAATTCACGTTGGCAGTAATGACACCTGGTTACATCAATCAGAGGTCACTAAAGTTAATATTCAATTGGTGTGTAACTTTGCCCAAACTATATCGGACTGTAGGTTTCTCTGAACCCCCTACCCAGTCGGCCCAGGAGCAACATGTTTAGTCACATGCTCTCCTTAAATTGCTGGCTGTCTGAGTGGTGTTCAAAAAACAATGCTTTATAGCTTTATAGATAATTGGGAAACTTTCTGCGGAAAACCTGGTCTTGTTGGGAGAGACGGCGTCCATCCCACTTTGGAGGGAGCAGCTCTCATTTCTAGAAATATGGCCACATTTATTCAATTCCCCAAAACGAGAATGAGGAGTTAGCAATCTTCTACTTCAGCTTATTATTAAGACCCAGGCAGACATTTAATTCTTTTGAAAGCCTGACTCTTACATTGTCCACCCTAAATGTTATTTATCATCCACCTTTTCCTTGCTCAGAGTGTCTGATTTCTCAGATCTGATTTAATGCTCAGTTCAGATAAAATAACTATAGTGGGTGATTTTTAACATCCATATAGATGCTGAAAATGACAGGCTCAGCACTGCATTTAAACTGTTAATAGACTCAATTGGCTTCTCTCAAAATGAAAATGAACCCTCCCACCACTTTAATCACACTCTGGATCTTGTCCTGACATATGGTATAGAAGCTGAGGATTTAACAGTATTCCCTGAAAGCCCCCTCCTGCCTGCTCATTTCTAAGTAATGTTTAAATTTACAATAATGGATTACACAGCGGTGGGGACAAAATGTCATTACAGTAGATGTCTTTCTCTGAAAGTGCTGTAACTAAACTATAATTTTCCCAGTTTTATTTTCAGTGGCATGTACCAACGCAATACAGAGCAGCTACCTAGACTCTACTGCCTCATAGGTAGATTATCTTGTTAGTTTTACATCCTTTCTGCGTACGACTGGATACTGTGGCTCCTCTGAAAAGGAAAGCCTCAAATCAGAAGTGCCTGACTGTGGCATAACTCACAAATGCGCTGCTTAAAGCAGATAACCCGTAAGATATCATTGCGTACAGCTACTTGCAATATTACTGATATTTATTTAGACTTTTTTTCTTTGATTCATCTTTGAGTTAACTTCAATATGTCATGGTCCTGGGCCATTTTGAGTTCTTTCAGTGAAGTTCTGTTTTGGTTGTATTGTCATGTTTCTTACTGTTTAGATTCTCAGTTTGTTGAAGTTTTGTAGTCTGTCTGTGGATTTATTGCATTTCATTCTGTTTTCCCGTTGTCCTTGTCTTCTCGTGTCTCTGTGTTCTGTGAGCTTTGTGTGTGGTTTGGCTTCCTCTGTGTTGTTAGTTTCATTTGTTTCACCTGTTGTTCGCGGCTCTTTCCACTCTCCCTTATTTCCTTGTGTGTATTTAAGCCCTCGGTTTCTCTCAGTTCTTTCTTGTATCATAGTCAGTGATACTTACCTGCCTCCCTTTAAGTTCCAAGTGTGTCATGTTTTGGATTACGGTCAATTTTGGGTTTTGGAATATTGTGTTTTGTATTTTTGGACACTGAAAGTAGTTCAGCATTAAAACTACTGAAAGTCAGTATTGTCTCATGCTTCCTGCTTTTGGGTCCAGCCCTGCTGGCCACACAGCCTAACTGTGAAACAGCAGTTACTTCCCCCCAACCATCAACACGACTATTACATACTACAGACCTTTAAAGGGGCAGTCATTAAACCATTACTTAAAAAGCCATCACTTGACCCGTCTGCCTATGTTATATTAAAGAAATATGTAGGATTGCCCTGGTCATGTTGGCTGAGTGGGTTGGACCCAAGGTGCAGTGGAGACAGTCCTTGTTTAACAAAGTTTATTAAAGGCACAAGCGGGAGTGAATACTGGTGGGAATGTCTGTCTGGCAAACACGGAGAATCTGTGGAAAAGAGACAGAGTAAGGCAGGACTTTAATAGCAGTGTGGTGATCTTGAGTTAAGGGGACGATAACGGGCTTACTCGGAGAGGCTCGGGGGGGAGACTGGTCGGGGTTGGGGTCGTGGCTGGCGGGGAGTTTCCAGGGTCCGGTGGCAGGGGTGAGTTTGGAGTGGTAAACAAAACTACTACATGAAAGACTAGCTTGCTGGATTACCAACATGGAGGTTGTACATGGAGTCTCAACTACTTCTAAATACTCCAGGCCTTGACTGATAAACAGCCACAGGTCTACATCTCTGCCACAGCCACGAAGGCGGGAACACAACTGCCTGCCCACCACACCACCTCAAAGCAGAGAGACACACCAACATACCACGCAGCCCGCCCGACCCATGACAGCCCTCTTGCCCTTGTGCAATATCTCAAGTGTAAGAACATCCTGTCTCCGAGTGATGCTGAAAAACTGGTTCAAGCACTTATCACTTCTAGGCTGGACTATTGTAACTCATTATTATCAGGCTGCCCTTAAAGCTCCCTGAAAAGCCTTCAGCTGATCCAAAATGTTGTAGCATGAACACTTCCAGGGACTAGAAAGAGAGAGCACATTTCTCCCATATTGGCCTCTCTTCGTTCCTAGGATGCTTAAGAGTAGAATGGGAGGAAGAGCCTTCAGATTTCAGGCTCCTTAATGGTAAATGGACTAGTTCTTATATAGCGCTTTTCTACTCTGGCTGAGCACTCAAAGCGCTTATACAACACGTTTACATTTACCCCATTCACAACCATACAAGCACTTCATGTGTAACTAAGCTAAGTGCTTTAATTATCTAACATCTTCACACTCCAACGCTTGCGTCGGAGAGAAACTTGGGGTTCAGTATCTTGCCCGAGGATACTTGGCATGCAGCCTGGAGTAACCAGGAAATGAACCACCAACCTTCTAATCAGTGGGTGACCTGCTCTACCTCCTGAGCTACAGCCACCCCATAACTGTGGAACCAGCTCCCAATTTAAATTTGGGAAACAGACACCCGGGTAGGTGGTGCGGTGGTTAGTACTGCTGCCTCAAAGTTTGAATACCGTCTGGAAAGGCTGGGTTCAATTCCGCCTTAGCCTGGCCTCTTTCTCACTGTGTTGATGCTGCATGTTCTCCCTGTGTCTGTGTGGGGTTTCTCTGGGTACTCCAGTTTCCTCCCACAGTCCAAAGACATGCACTTACTGGGGTTATTTTAATTGGCCAATCTAAATTGCCCACAGGTGTGAATGAGAGCATGAATGTAAGTGTGGATGGTTGTCTGTGGCTCTGTGTTGGCCCTGCGACAGGCTGGCGACCTGTCTAGGGTGTACCCTGCTTCTCGCCCTATGTCAGCTCCAGCCCCCCCGTGACCCTGAAAAGGATGGAAACAGACACCCTCTTTATTTTTAAGATTAGAAACTTTCCTTTTTGGTAAAGCTTATAGTTAGGGCTGGATCAGTTGACCCTGAACCATCCCTTAGTTATGCAACAATAGGCCTAGGCTACTGATTTTTTTTCTTCATTCAGCTCTTATCACTCTCTTTTTTTGCACACCACTCTTCCATAGAGTGTCTTTAGTCCTGGCTCCCTCCCTGGCACGGTATAAATAAAAGTGAATTGAACTGAACTTGTGCTATTTTTTTCATTTTGTCTCTGTGGTGCCAACAGGCAAATTCTGACATTTCCCACAAATGGACCGCTGCTCGTCCCTGAATGGTGCCTTTAATGTGTAAATGACAGGCTCATTAATTAGCTAGTTAGTCTTGAAAGAATGGTGAAATAGCTGCGGAGATAAGCATGCCCACGGGAGGAATGTTTTGTTCCACTGGAAGCTAGATATGATGGCTTATTACAAACACTGTCTGAACTTGTTATCAAATCAAGTTTTCAGCCATTAATAAACAATAGGAAGAATATTTACTGTACATGTGATGTTAGATCCACCCATGGGTGGATGCAGTTAACGTTTGAGGATGTTAGTGTGAGATGAATTACAACATGTGGTTAGGCCAGTCAGTCACCAGTTCAACGTTCTGCTTCCTCATTTAACAGAAGAGATGTTACATATTTCTCATAGACAGTCATAATCATATAAATAAAATGCAATAAAACATCACCTTTTTAATATATTTGAGCTTAGGTAAATATTTTGAGAAAAGATTTTCATGAATATCTTCATATAACGGAAAAGCTACATGTATCAAAATTAAAGCTGCTATTACTATTATAAATAAAAATGCTATCATCTCATATTTCATAACTTTTGATATAATGGGTTTATTTACCGTATATTGAATTTTGAGGTTTGTGTGATGAAGAGAAAAAAATCTATTTTGACTTATTTTTAAACCACTGTGGATAACATTTTGACCCCACCAAAATTAATATAAAACAACAATTATGGCATGCTGGGTTGCCTAGCAACACATATCATTTACACCCATTTTGATCTGAAGGCTGCTAAAACACGAGGCAGAGGTAAGTAGATCTGATTGATAAAGAAATCTACCAGGGCTGAATGGGTCGCTGTTGGGATGTTGAGCCAGGGCGGAGTGTGACGTGTGTGTGTGTGTGTGTGATGGAATGTGTAGAAAACCCGGAACATTTCTGGCTGTGCACAGCAGAAGGGGAACCGTAGCAGAACTGAGCAGAAAGCCCAAAGTCCAGAGCACTAATTCAAGCAAATGAAGAGTGAAATCCAGAGCAGAGCAGCTGAAATCGATGGGTTTCAGGTCTGAGCAGGAGAGGTGAGGAGGTGGAGGACTGCAGATTGAGGTGGAGCAGTGTGGACTGTGGGTGTGAGACTGCAGGTCTGATGGAACCGAGGCAGATATGAATGATATGGATGGTTGTACTTTTACAATAATTAATCTATTAAAACATGCTTCTTATTTTCTTGTAGTCAACTGTGTCGTGAATTTTAAAATGTTGACAGTGATCTATTTAAATAATCATAATCATTTATTTTTAGTGTAAGTAATACCACATTATCTAAAATTCATTTTAAACCTTTCCATAATGTTCTACAATAATTATTATTTATTTGCATTAGGTATCGTGTGGTTTGTTTTACCCTTTGTTTATTTGTAAACTCTAGTATATATATTTAACTGTGATCTGGAATGAAATAATCTAAATTCATTCATTCATCTGAATTCATTTGTAAAACTAATAACATTAATTAATTAATGCAAAACCTTCATATTGGAAGACACTGTACTTTCTTTTTACAGTGACATTTTGACCTCCTCATTATTTAATGGTAAATAAGTCATTTATTGAAAAAGCTCAGTTGTAATTTTTCATCTAATTTTTATTTAATTATAAGCAAGACTTGACAAAATAAGATTAAGTTTAGTTTGCTACAGATCTTTCTTTTTACCATGATTGTAGTTAGTTTCGAAGAGCCTATCCCAGCTGTCATAGGGCGAGAGGAGGGGTGCACCCTGTACAGGTCTAACAGAGAGACAGCCTCACCCTGTAACTGCATGTCTGTGGGAGGAAACGCATGCAAACTCCACACAGAAAGGTCCGGGTGGATTCGAACCCAGACCTTGTAGATGTCCTTCTAACTGTGAGGCAGTCGTGCTAACCACCACGCCAGCATGCTGCCCTGTTTGAGAATTCGATCCAGCTAAAAGAGAATGAAAAAAACAATTATAAAATTTTATTTATGGTACCTTAAAAACAAAGGTTACATAGTTCTTTCACAGACAAGCAAAAGCAGGAAACCCAGAAGGTAAATTAAGATGTACAGACTGTGATGTCAAATGAAGTGAGACAAAATTAAGGTCAGGAAGAAAAATGTTGCTTAAAATATTTTAGAAAAAACGAATGGAAGCCCTGAAAATGATTATTCTCATCAGACATATGTCATTTAACTTCTTTGGATTAAAGTACTAATGTTTTAGTGTCAGTTTTCATTTTCTGTGAGACAGCTGCATGGAACACAGTGTCACTGTTTCATGTTTCTCTATCCCTTGTACCTCCACTGTTATCCACAAACACACACAAACCTACACACCCACACGGGACTGTGTCTAATTCAACTGCATCTGGGTCAGCCTGCGTGAACAGAGAACAACACTTCCCAAATCTGAAACGGGCACAAACAGCCTCTCTCTCCCTTTTCCATCCATCCATTTGTTCCTGCTGTGCAGTACTCTTTCTCAATGATCCCCTCCATGGAGCGATCACTATGCTCTCATCTTGTTTCTTCTTCCCTCCATTTTGGTGGCTCTCAGCTATCATTTTGGTAGCTGTAACTCTTTTCCCTTCCTAGCTACCCCGTCATGCAGCACCCTTACTCATTCCCACTTTCCCTGTATTACTGTCAGTCTTCTGAATCCTGTTCTCAGTCTTCGCTCGAACACAGCTTTCCTGTTTGCTGATTTATTTATTTGCTGTTCCGCCTCATTGCCTAATGCCATGTCTGCGTCATTTTGTCTCAGTGAAATAAGGTAACTTACTGTGTTTGCCCAGACGCACTTCATTCAGCCCAACCAAACTGACTTTTAATTGCAGAATATGGGTTAGACCTCACAGAGCTAATTACCAAGTGCTTTGCTAGCTTGTCACTAACCTTATCAGAAAAAATAGAATAATGAGAATGGTGAATAATGTAAAACAGTGAAAGTGAATTGAGGGGATGTGGGTTTCTCACTATAAGCAACAGCCTTCACATTAAACGCTCATTTGATGATCTGAAACAGACAGGTTTAAATCCTAAGCAAAATTAATTGAAGCCAGCTGAAAATGCTTCTGTCTGAACTGTGTGAGAATGGCAAACATTTCAGGTACACAATGATTAACCCCTCGCCTTTGCTGTGGCTGTTAAACATGGATGAACTGGCCTTGATGTGCTCTTGTGCACAATTTATCAGGGTTATTTAACCACACATCCACATGTAGCCTTTGGAGAGTGTCAGTGTTTTTTACTTTGCTGGAAAATGCATTCTACTGTGCAGTAATCTGCTGTAAAATGAAGCGAGTACAGCAAGGTTGTGTGTGTGTGTGTGTGTATGTGCGTGCATGTATGTGTGCGTGTGTTTGTGTGTGTGATGAATGAAATAGTCAGAATATGAGGAGCAAATGGCCTGCTGGTGTTCATTAAGGAGTGCAATTTATGGATTTCTTGCTCTCTTTTTCTCATTTGCTTTTTTATCGCAGCTGCTTCATTCTCTCTCTTCCTTTCTGTTCTCTGATCATCATCTGATGGTCATAAAACACTTCATTATAGGAGCTGCTTTTTATGACACTGAGTCCAGATTTAATAGATGATGAAGGTACTTTCAGCTGCTCCCTTATTCACAGTAACCACAGCAGTTAGCTCTACATCTTTAATTTGGCCAGATGCCATTTCTGATGCAACTCCAAAGGGATTTCCATCTCCTTCTGGGATCAAACCCGAATCTTCTGCTTGTTAGCCAAACGTGTACACCACTACTCTATGGAGCAGCTCTGGTTTTGATGGCTTTGTGGGTTTTTTTGTTTTGTTTTCTTGCAGGCTGATTGGCTAATGGGACTCATCTTCTCTCTGGGTTGGATTGCTGCAAATCTCTTTTGCCCTATTCTCTGCTGAATGGTGTCTAAGTGTACACTTTTGTTAGTCTACTGTAACAGTGCAGCTACAGCTGTGAGGTACTTGAGCTCCACTCTGCTATCAAACGCAGCTAGGAAGATTACAATTCAAAACTGCAATGAGAAAACCAATGAGAATTAAATTACTCTTTAATGTGAAAGCATGTTTTAGCACTCTTAATAACACCTAAGAATCAGCACTATTATTTTGCTCTGGTGGCTTTTGCAGCACACAGAGTATCTACGTGATATGGGAAAGAATATTACACGGCCAGCAGGTTCAGTCCTGCTATTGAAGCAAGAAAACCTCATTAAAATTTGTATCTTTGCTAATACATGAAGCTATGTTTCTATCAAAACAAGTGCAAATCTGTGACGGATTTTAGCTTTATGTTTTACTGATTTCTCGTTTCAGCTCTCTTCTCCTGAGATTAACATTGTCTCTGGAAAACAATCTAATCAAGTTTGGTCTTGGCTTCTGACATTTCACCCCTATATACAGTATATATATATGCATGTGACACTACTTGAATTAAAAAATTAAAAATCTGGAAAAATGGGCTGAACTGCAATTGATAGAAGTACTGTGGCCAGGAATGTGAGTGATTATCTGACCAGAGGATTTAACTAGTTGGCACCAATTATACTAGCTTGTTAAATAGATTATTAATGATCCGTGTACCTCACTGGTTCACAGTTGGGTTATGCAGCCAACAGTCACTACCCTGGGACGCCACAGCTACTCATATTTTTGCTTGCTAACGCCTGTAATGGTTGTTGTAAACCATCAGTTTGGTTTGATCCAATGTGGGCAAAATAAACGGATTTCATACCCACTTTCTGTATCTGCATGTGGATGTTAACATACAAGGAGAGAAGGCTGCTGGTGCTTGCACTGCTAATGTCAGCAATGCTTTAAATATTGATTAGTGTTAGACTTGCTGATTAGCCTAAATTTAAATGTCCATTTCATCAGTTACTATTGTAGAGTGTAGGAACATCTCTGTCCTTCTCCACAGATTCTTGCTCACACAACAGGGCTGAAAGGGGATAATGTGCCAATGACGATGGCAGACTGGCAGTTTAAAGTATTACTCTCTTTAGCAGCAGCTTTCTAGTGGCAAAAGATGCATTGGCTTATCTTTATAAACTGGATTAAACACAAAATACTCTTTATTTACTACTGACAGTTGCCATGTTTCACAACTCACTGAGCTCAGGAGAGACTTCTGTCTGGTGCCATTTTTGTTTACTGCTCTAAAATAAGTGACCTTAAAAATCGTACGATTGGGAAACCAAGTACACTAAGATACATGTAATAAGCCAAATTAGGTTCGGGTATTAGGAAATGATGTTACATACCACAGTTGCCTTTCCAGTTGTATCCGGTGCTAATTTATCAAAACATGTGGACCTAGTAGGTGACAGTTTGTAAGACTTTAGGATAAAAATTTAGTATGACAATGACATTGACAATGACAATGGCAGTTTGATTTATATAGCACATTTTGTTACATGGAAACTCAATGTGTTTAACACAGAAGATAAAAAACATAAAAAATGTGTAAGCCTGCAGTGCCTTAAGAGAGTGGAAACAGCAAAATAAAACAACACCACCTATAAAGTGTAGGCCTGTATGAATAAAGAGGGTTTTAGTCTGCTTTTTGAATGCACGCACAGAAGTAACTGATCTCCGGTCAGCAGGCAGCTTGTTCCAGTAAAAAGGACCACAGCACTGAAAGCACCCTCAACATACTTAGATCGAATTCTGAAAACAGATAAAATATTTTCATCTGATGAGATGAGAGGTCTGACTGGGTTGTAGACAGTAAGCAAGTCAGAGATTTACTGGGGGACCAAACCATTGAGAACATTGTGAACTAATAGAAGAAATGTCATCAGGTTATTCTATATTGCACTGGGAGCCAATGAAGTGCCTTCTGTTCTGGGGTAATATATTCAAATTGCCATGTACTTGTAAGGACTCTGGGTGCTGCATTGTGAATGAGCTGCAGTTGTCCTACTGATGATTTGGAAAGTCCAACAAATAAAGCGTTGCAATAATTTAACCTGCTTGATATGAAATCATGGACCATTTTCTCAGAGTCAGTTTGAGATAAGAATTTTCTAAGCTTAGATTTCATTTTGAAGTGGTAGAAATTAGTTCTGGTGACTTCATTGATGTGATTATTGAAACAGTACACCGTGATGCCAAGATTCCTGACTTGCTCTCAGTGTTTCAGCGATAGGGATGATAAATGTAAAGACATTTTGTGACTCTGTTTCTGACTTTTTGGACCAACAACAAGGTTTTGAGCCATCCAGCAGTTAATGTCATCAATACAGGTCATTGGTTTTTGAACAGGGGTTAGCTCATCAGAAAAAAATGATAATTAAGAATAAAAGAATGAGAATAACTTTATGGATCTCAGAGAGAACTCTGCTGATCATCTGCTGTATGAGAATTGAAAAGCCTGAAAGCTGAGTTTCTGTTTCGCTTCAATTTACAACGGAGCGAGAGGAGTCTTTCATTACTGATGTTTTTTGTTCCCTGAAGATGTTACAAAGTGGGTGATCAGAGTTGGTTAGAATGGCTTCTAAGATTTTTAGTGTGCATTTTTCCACCAGCTCTCCCAGCATGTCCATTCTTGTTCCAATTACAGAGCCAGCTTTCCTCACTAGTTTCTAGTCTCCTTGCATCCTTGTTTCTGATGCTGCCACCCCAATTACAACTGTGTATCACCTGCATAGGAGTGGTAGGGTTATACTATGATTCTTTATGATAGTACCAAGTAGGAACATGTAAAGGTCAAACAGTAATGGACCAAGGACAGACCCTTGAGCAACCTCTGATTGAATTTCTATTTGTGCAAATCTAAAACCACTAATTTAAACATAAAAACTCCCACCCTTTAGCTATAACGAGATCCAATCAAGAACCTGTTAAGCCAACTAAAATGTGAAGCCTTTAACTTAGAAGGCCGTGATCAATAGTGTGATCAAGTAGAAACTTTGACTGAACAGAAAATGGCGGGAAGATGCGAGTCTGTAGAGAGCTGTTGATAATATTTACTAATTGATTTATAAAACAATGAGATACAGATTTGAATAGTTTGGTGTAGATAAGATCTTACCTCTAATATAAGAAGCTTTGTTCTTGAGGAAAGAAGCAAATTCATCACACTTATTTGCTGAACAAAATTGAGTTTGTATGGTTTTGGCAGTATTAAGTCATTTATAAACAGATGAAAATAAAAATTCTGTTATTGTTAAGCCGTTGGGAGATTGTCTGGCCAATTTGATTTCACTGCTGTAGCAGTAAAGTGCATTTATATTGATTTCAGAATTTATTTGTAGTTTATTTTTCTATTATTTATGATGGCAATACTAAAAAACTGCACTTTGAAAACTCACTAATGTATCAGCCATTTTGGCACTGACGTGACGCTTATTGATAGATCATTTGCTATTCGTTTTGACAGACAAACAAAAAACTTCTGAAATATATCAGATGCAGTGATATCTACATTTGTGACTCAAAACTATAGTTAGTGGGTGATGTTTCAGTCAGCCTTATGTTACCAGTATTGTCAGGTAAGCCAGTATACTAATTTATTGTTTACTACATGTTGCCATATATGTACAAGAGAAGTATTTACCTTTTAGCTCTAAATCAGTGTCATTGTGGTCAGGTTCCTCAGATCAGGGCTTGTCGCATTGGGACTGCAGGGTGTTGAGGATCTGTAAAGTGTCATTGTGGGGTGAATGAGTTGTCAGCACTTTCTGTTTTTACTGTTTTGCTTTAACAATGTTCCTTTAGTGGACCAGTGAGCCGCAGGTGTGAGTCATTCAAACCTCTTATTCTCCCATTGTATGAGTGTGTGGGTGACAGGTCCACACTTTTGTTACTGAATACCAGCATTAACCTAGCAGGAGGCCCCCAAACACACGCATACACATACCTATTCACAGCACTCTGACAGACATGGATTGGCTCTCACTGGTCTGAAATGAGGACAATGGTATATTGCTTGTCTTTGCATCAATTACACAATGCGACTGTTACAGTAGAAATCCTTTAGCTTGCATTGTTCACTCCATAAAGGCAACCAAATCCAAAGTTCTGAAATATGTGTGTCTACACTTTCTGTTATGTACCCGTTCCATGTTTCATGCTGTTCCTGATCTTGTTGATATAATGTTTTAAAAAGTGGAGTTAGAGTTGTTGGCACACAAGTTTATTGAAGCAAAGTATGCCACCATGAACCTGATTATATAAAATATTGTATTTTTATAGTTATATAGTATATATAAAAGTGGACATAGACCTGGATGCATGAGTGCTTAGTAATTGTTTAGAAATGCAGTGAGAATAATGCCACATTAGTTTTAAATGTGCATTTGAGTGTGAGAGTGAGAGGGAGACTGAATACCAGTGATACTGAGCATGCACACGCTGACACTTCATGGAAAACACTGTGCTGTTGAGCTGATAATTAAGTGGCCTCTTGGCGTATTCAGCAGCATTCAAACTTCACTGTGTTATCAGACTGAGTGAACCCAGATGAACCCAAATGAACATGAGTTACCAGAGACCCCCGTGATAGGTAAAACTCGAACGGCATTATATTTATTTTATTATTTATATATATTAAGGCCTTATAAACCCTTCCAACACTCCCATAAATCTTCCCCACTCTCTTACTACAACTTGAATGATGAATTATGTAGCTGTGCAGTACTGATGATGATGAAGGTGATGATGATGAGATGACTGTACAGTACTGCACAGCCAAGAAGAGCATTTCAGGCACGATTTCATCAGGCGCATCATCAGTTGGTGCAGTATCTTCGCCCTTGGCCATAACTTCTGTAAGTGAACCTCGATATAGTGAGGGATGACTTTATAGTCATTCTTGATCAGCAGCATGGCATATTGAGCAACTTTATTTGCATCTATAAAGTTGTAGTAATTTGATGAATTACAAATTTGCCTAAGAATAAGGGCCACCATTGCTCACTGTTAGTCCCTGTTACTAAATAATTAAAATGATCAACATATTGATTTATTGTACATTCGAGAAACCTGGTTACAGCAGGATGAATATGTTAGTTTAAATGAATCAACACCCCCTGAGTAACACTAACTGTCAGAAATGCTCGAAGCACAGGTTGAGGAGGAGTAGCAGCGATCTTCCACCCCAGTTTATTAATTAACCAAAAACCCAAACAGAGTTTCAATTCATTTAAAAGCCTGACTCTTAGTCTTGTACATCCTAATTGGAAAACTCAAAACAAGTTTTATTTGTTATCTGTTGTCCACCTGGTCCTTACTCAGAGTTTCTGTCTGATTTCTCAGACTTTTTATCTGATTTAGTGCTCAGTGCAGATAAAATAATCATAGTGGGTGATTTTAACATCCATGTAGATGCTGCAAATGATGCTGCCTCAACACGGCATTTAATCTTTTTAGACTCAGTTGGCTTCTCTCAAAATGTAAATTAGCCCACCCACCGCTTTAATCATACTCTGGATCTTGTAATGATATTTAGCATAGAAATTGAACTCTTAAGAGTAGCAGTATATATCACAGAAAACTTTCTTTTGTCTGATTATTTCTTAATAACTTTTAAATTTACAATAATGGATTACACAGCAGCAAGGAATGCATTTCATTACAGTGGATGTCTTTCTGAAAGTGCTGTAACTAAGTTTAAGGATATGATTCCTTCACTATTGTCTTCTTTGATGCCATGTTCCACCACAATGCAGAGCAACTACCTAAAGCAGGTGACCTGTAACCTGGTGAAGAAATTGTCTTACTAATCTGCAAGATCTTCATTTAGCCTGGGAAAAGTGTTTGTTGCTCTTTAAAAAAGCTGTTACATTTTACTATTCATAACTGATTGAAGAAAATAACAACCCCAGGTTTCTTTTCAGCACTATAGCCAGGCTTGGCAGATTCAGAGCTCTGTTGAGCTGAGTATTCCTTTAACCTTAGTAATGACTTCATGAAGTTCTTCATAAAATAAATTACCATTAGAGAAAAAAATTATTCATCTCACAGAGGTATAATTATTTACAGCTACTTTCAATACTACTGATATTTATTTAGACCCTTTCTAAATAAATTGATCTTTCTGAATTACCTTAAATAGTTATTTTCTCCAGACCATGAATGTGTCTGTTAAACCCCATTCCTACAAGACTGCTCAAATAAATCCTTCCATTTATTAATGCTTAGATCTAAAATATGATCAATGTATCTCTAATAATGGGCTACTTACTACATGCCTTTAAGGTGACATTCATTAAACTTGATCCAGCTGTCTTAGCTAATTGTAGGCCTATGTCCAACCTTCCTTTTATCTGAAATAAATCTTGAAAGAGTAGTTTTAAAACAGCTAACAAATCATTTCTCTGCCGATGATCAATTTAAGAGTTTCAGCCAGGATTCAGAATTCATCACAGTACATAAAAAGGTTACAAATGGTTGCAAATGATCTTCTTATTGCCTCTGACAGTGGACTCATCTCTGTGCTTGTCCTGCTAGACCTCAGTGCTGCATTCAATACTGTTGGCCACAATATTTTGTTACAGATTAGAGCATGCCGTAGATATTAAAGGTACTGCACTGCAGGGATTTAAATCATATCTATCTAATAAATTCCAATTAGTTCATGTAAATGGGGAGTCTTCTTCACACATTTTACAGTTAGGCTGTGTAGCAAGCAGGGTTGGACCCCAATGCAAGACACGAGAAGCAGAGCTTGACTCAAAAAAAAAAAATTCATTTCATATAATCCAAAATAATAAAACTCAACCAAGGCAGAACTAAAAACAAAATAGCAAGCCTAGGAGAACAAACTGAGGGCTTAAATACACACAAGAAAATAAGGGAGAGTGGAAACAGCAGGGAACAACAGGTGAAGCAAATGAAACTAATAACATAAAGGAAGAAAAACCAAACACAGCACAGGGAACACAGGACTGTCAAAATAAAACAGGAAGTGACCAAACAATATACACACATGGACTTGAAACCACACGAGGAGTCACGTGCACACTGGAGAAAACAGACATAGGAGACTCCACACAATAAGGAGGGACACTAAGGGAAAACACAGGGAGAACTAAACTCTAAAGCTGTGGGAAAGGAAACCTAAACAACACACAAGAAAACAATGGGGAGGGAAACTAAACACAAAAAGGGCCAAGACATGGGGACAAAATAGACACAGGAACACAGACATGGGGAAGACAAAAACAAAGGGAAACCAGAATAAAGTACAAATAACTATGACCAGAAACAGAATACAAAACTACAACAAACTGAGAAGCTAAACTTTAAGAAAAACTAAGAAACACAACCAGAAAATAGAACAAAAACTGGACCAAAAACCACAAAACACTAGGTCAATAGCCCAGGACCATGACATGCACTAAGGTTTATTATGGAGTTCCACGGGGTTCTGTTCTAGGACCAACTTTATTTACATTGTACATGCTTCTCCTAGGCAGATTAGAAGGTTTAGCATACATTTTCATTGGTATACAAATGATACTCGGCTTTATCTATCCAGATGACACACACTTAGTTAAATTGCAGGAATGTCTTAAAGAAGGTTTTCTAATTTCGTGCATCTAAATTCAGAGAAAACTGGTTATTGTACTCGGTCTTAAACAGATATCTTCTTCAGATGGGTATTACCCTGGCCTCCAGTAACACTTTGAGGAATTGTGGAGTAATTTTTGATCAGTATATGTCCTTTGGCATGCACATTAAACAAATATGTAAGAATGCTTTCTTGCATTTGTGCAATATTGCTAAAATTTGAAACATCTCGCCTCAGCCTGATGCTGAAAAACCAGTTCATGCGTTTATTGCTTCAAGGGTAGACTATTGTAACTCATTACTATCAGCTTGTCCTACAATCTCCCTTAAAAGCCTTCAGTTGATCCAAAATTCTGCAGCAGAAGTACTGACAGGGACTAGAAAGAGAGAGCATATGTTAAACCCAGAATCTAATTTAAAATCCTTCTCCTCTCATACAAGGTCTTGAATAATCATGCCCGTCTTACCTTAAAGACCTCATATTTTTGTCTTCGCTCTCTCTCTCTCCATTCTCTTCTCTTTCCCTTCACCCCCCCAACCAATCTCGGCAGATGGCTGACCTTCCCTGAGCCTTGTTCTGCTGGAGATTTCTTCCTGCTTAAAGGGAGTTTTTCCTTCCCACTGTCATCAAGTGTTTGCTCAGTAGGTGTCATCTGATTGCAAACACTTGATGACAGTGGGAAG
>VUQK01005494.1:9404-24368 GCA_015106715.1 Bujurquina vittata | reverse complement strand
AAGAAAAAAAAATTAAAAATTGGAATATAAAATTTTTTTTTTTTTGGGGGGGGGGGATAGTGGGGTAGGACTAAAAAATAAAATAACAGGGAGGGTGATTTTTTTTTCCCAACTTGTAAAGAAACCTGGATGACACAGCAGCTGCACACAGGTTGAATAGTTGTAAAACACCAGGACGTGCTAGATTATTCCAACCCCTCCATGAATATTTGAATGTCCTATCAGAATAATCAAGCATTTCCAGGGAGTTCAGTTATTTGAAATGTGTATAGATGTGTCACCTTGGTTTGTTGTATAGCGTCTTGCATGTTCCTCTATATCTATAAATATCTATGTTATCTTAGTATAGTCAGTAGAGTAGAATCCAGCAAAATATTAAAAAACTGCATCAGCAACACTGTGTCCCTGGAGTTTCTTGCTTTAAATGAGTTTATTGTGATATTCAGCTTTGCACTGGTCCCAGTCTTCATCTCCTTTAACCCCACAGTTTCAGCTGAAGTGTTTGAATATTAGCTGCCTTCGGAGTTCCTCTGCCTGGCTGTCCCGGTCCTCGGGTCTCTGGTTGAGGCTCTTTGGCTGCTCGAGAGGCTCCGTTCTTTCCAGAGTCCAAGCGTCTAATCCAGACTGCAAGGAGGCGTTGTGGAGAACACAGCAGGCCAGCAGGATGGATGAACTCCTCTCTGGAGAGTACTATACACAGGAGAGGACATGTCACTCTTCCAGTTCTGATGTGTTTCAACTAAACTCAGCTAATATGTTCTGGTTTGCAGCTAATCATACACACACTTGCATACCATTCTTAAGTAAACATGACTGCTTCCTTTCTGTAAGTGACTTCTCCGTTGGCAACGTGTTTTTTGGAACGCCACAAACACACACAGCAAACAGTTCTGTGCAGAGTTGGGTGGTGCATAAATAAATATCCATGCAAAGCAGTTGTTAGACAAATCTGTTTATGTTTTATTTGTCTGAAAAAAGTAACATATTGTCCAATATATTGGATTTTTTAAAATCACCAAATGTATTAAACCACTGTACTAAACCAAACTCCCCCAAGAAACATTCACATCTGTAACTGCAATATGTTAAACTGTATGGAAAAATGCTTCATGGTTTATTTCTCTGACTATGCTAATATTGAATATGGACTTGACTATTACGCCACAGAATACAATACCTGTAAGTATCCTTTGGTGCCATCTAAACACCTGAATCTGGTTTGAATGGCTCTGAAGGTTCGATCCACTATCTCACGTGTAGCAGTGTGGGCCAGATTATATCGAAACTCTGAAGGGGATTCTGGGCAGTCAACCGGCGTCATCAGCCACTTCCTCAAAGGGTAACGGCTGTCACCTGAAAATGTAGAAAACCTATAACCTCTGACTCCACCACCACAAGCTAACATCTATAATAAGAAATGCAAAATCCACAGCTCACCCAGAAGCCAGCCCTGCTCGGTGTCCTGCAGCTGTTTGTACAGAGCAGATCTTTCTAGAACAGCAGTGTCTTGGAGTCCACCTGGCCAGTGTGTTTCTGCACTGAGTAACAGTCCTCGGGCATCGGAAACCAGCTGACAGGCCACAGAGTGGAAGCCCTTCTTATTCACATATGATGAGTCTTCACTGTTAGGGGCTTTGATGGCAACCTGGAGATGAAAAGTAGAGAGAGAACTGAGTTACCTCCTGTAGAAATAAATGAGAGCACACACACACAAGTTACTTATGCAATATCATATAATGAACCTGAACACAGTCCAGCACCCCCAGAACTCCAGGAAATCCTGCCACCCTCTGAAACTCCTGGAAGGACTGCTCTCTGCTGGAAGGATCTCTGTTTGGAAAACATTATTATTATTTAAGCAAACCTTTGACAGGCTGTTTTTTCCTTATCCAAACTCCTTTAAAAAAAAAAAAAAAAGTGGTACAGTATCATTGCACCTGTTAAACATGATGAACTGAGGAGCTTTCTCCACCAGGGCTCTCGTCACATTGGACACACATCTCGACATTGACGCCTGACTGATTCCTATCGTATCCCCCATGGATGTTTGGAATGAACCCGATGTGTAGAAACCCAATGCGGCCAACACCTGGACCTCAGGACTGATGGCTCTGGACCGCTGGGTTCGTCTGCACAGACCCTGGAACACAACAGAGCAGTGTTTGCAGATTTCATACAAACATAACGTCAAACTGAACTGTTAACACAGGATGAAGGTCTACATACCTCTCTAAGTAATTCCACCAGATACAAGATAAAGTGTCTGGGGAAGCCAAACTGCGTCAGGAGGAAGTTGTCTGAGACTGAGTCCAGGTCAAAGCGGTCCAGGGTCTTGTGGCCTCGGCCATGCAGGAGCAGATCACAGTCCAAGATGGCTATAGGGATGGCCATGCTATGGATAAGAAAATATTTGATTACTAATAAGTACAATTCGTTTTAAATACTTGCTTTTCAGACTCTTCTACACAAAATACAATTATTTCCACAATTATTTTCCTTATTTGCTCAATCGTGGCAGGAATTTTACATCCAGATTTCCTACACGTGTATTTTCTTTCAGTAAATATTGCTAGAATTATTAATATGGCATTGTATTGGCATGTAATGCACCGCTAGCACTTTCGTTGTACACAGGAACACATTGATAATGAAAAAAAACGGTCCTGATGTTTTAAACCTTATTATCAGTAAGCAACCATCAGCTTTACAGCTGAACCAAAGCAAGCCAATGTGCTAACCTGCTAGCATTGCAGTTTGTTTTGTGCGTGTTTTTATGTGTGTCTCTGTGGTCACTTCAGGAGACAACTCTCTTATGAGGTGTAGCGAGACAGTTGCAAATCGAACAGGGAGCACAGTTGGGTTTTTTTCTCCAAAGGAAGGACAATACTCTTACCTTTAGATCAGTAATGGAGCATTTGTCAACCAAAACAAGTCACGGGAACAGCTAGCGTTAACCTGCCTCCCTCATTCGCAGATTCGCCACAAAGACCGGCGTTTACATTTCAGGTATAGATTCACTTTGGTTATAAAGATATTGATAATAATAAACATAAAACACGTGCTATTTATTGTATTCAAAATGTATATATTTTCTATTTTAAATTTTACGGGCTTGTATTTTAACGAAAGCGCTGCTGTGAACGCGCCGCTACCCAAACACGTCGACATGGAGAAGATAAACAGAAAAGTGGCACAGTCGCTGCTGACGCTGTGTTACATCTGAGGTGGGCGTTTAAATATTTGTGGAACACGGCGTTGGCTCTCATCTTCATTAAACCAGCTTGCATTTTATTGAAGCTCCGTTGTTAAGGCCACAGCTAATGTGAGTATTGTTGCTTCGTGATGAAGTTAAAGTGCGTTATTGAGCTGGTAGCTAGCTTTAGCTTGCAGGCTAACGCCAGCTGATCCGTGGCTGAGTCCCATGCACCTCAGCCTCGCCTTTGTGAACCTGAAACGTTTCGCAGTTATCCAAGAAAAGACGGTGCTGTGCGTGTTTGAATTTGCCATCGGGTCTTGTGTACTGGGTACAGGAGGGTGTCAGGGTTTTATTGTTTTTTGTTTTGTAATCTGACCTCTATAAACATGACTGGGACTATATAAACGTGGAGGCCCAGCCTGCTAGCCTGCGATTATTTAAATAAACAGCTGCTGTTTGGAGGGTTCAGGCGGCGGTGATAAACTTTTCTCGTCAATACTGTGGATATTACAGTATTGTGCTTTTTTCCCCCAGTTAGAATATGTTAAACTGTCGCTGGTATGGTCAAAGTTGTTATTTTGTTTCAGTAAGAGGTGCTTTCTGAAGAAATGTAGTGGTGCAGTGGGGGGTTCATGGTGTGAAAACCCCCCACATGTGAACAATGGAGAGATAATGGGGGTGGAATTCACCTTTTCCTTTGTGTTGTCTTTTCAGAGACTCTTACTCAAGCACGTGCAATTTTATATGAATACTTTACGTTTTGTTTACAAACTTAAGACCAACTTTGCACAGAAAGCAGTGTTTGGATATTTCTAATCTGTGTGTTCTTGTGTGGTTGCAGGGTCCTGAAAACATGGAGAGTGACCTGAAACCCCAGGATCAAAAGGACTTAGACAAGTTTATTAAATTTTTTGCACTGAAGGTGAGGAACTGGTACAAATGCTGCTAATCATATTCTGGACAGGTTTGTCAGCAATTTTCTGTGGACTGTTTCTCTGATTGTGGTTCATTTTTGAGCGGCCCTGTATGTGTGTTTGCAGACGGTCCAAGTGATAGTCCAAGCCAGGCTTGGAGAGAAGATCTGCACTCGCTCGTCCTCGTCGCCTACTGGATCTGACTGGGTAAAACCACATAGTCATTCTTTGTAGTGATCATTTTGTTTTAAGGTTAACTGTAGATCTTTTCAAAGTGTGCATTATGGATATTCCTTGTTATTCCTTCTAGTTTAATTTGGCCATCAAAGACATCCCAGAGGTTACTCATGAAGCCAAAAAGGCGCTGGCTGGCCAACTTCCGGGCATTGGACGCTCCATGTGTGTTGAGATCTCCCTCAAGACATCAGAGGTAAATGCAAACTTTTTTTTCATCATAAACGCCACCCATCTCTTAGGTTTATGTGGGTTATAAGTTTATCGTTGAAAGCAAAATGTAATGCCGTGTGAGTCTAAAACGCAGCGCTTTAAAAGAATAATCCTTGTCCATAAATGTTACGAGTGTTTTACACATTTGCAGCAGTAACCAGACCACATCATTCACTAAATATACAGTTGCTGTAATGTCGCTGTGGTGTTTCTTTTTTCCTTCCTTCGTCTTTACTCAGGGTGACTCAATGGAGTTAGAGACTTGGTGCCTGGAGATGAATGAAAAGTGAGTGGATTTTGTTTTTACTTTTGTGTTTAAGTCTTTGATGGGCTTGATGATTCAGGCTTGCTGATTTTGCTTTTCCACGTTTGTGCAGTCAGTAAAGTATCAGCCAGTAGGACCACAAATCCTTTAATGGTAGCATTTGACTTATTTATGTCAGTTCTGTAGCTACAATGGTTCAATTATTATATGTAGCATTTGTAGAGAATCACTGATCTGATTCTATCTGCAAAGCTTGGCTGTCAGACACCCATACTAAAACAAAGAGCTTTGTGAGTAATGAATAAGCTCAGAAATGGAGTTATACCCAGCAGTGTGAGTGAAACAATCAACATCATCCCCTGATTAACGAGGTCCCACCCTGAAATCTTGGAAGTTTTTGAGAGGGATGAGCTGAATATGACAGTGACTCTGCATTTCCATCCTGTAGGATCTTGTAAATCAGAAGGAAGGCCCACCTTTATGCATACCCTGGCCTATCACTCTTTTTCACTCTAATGAGAACCATAATTTTAAAAAGGAGTGTATTGTAGGTTTATTCAATAAAATTTGAAGCTAGTGATTGAGCCCATAAACACAACAGCAAAGTGGATCAGTGACCACTGGTGTCATTTTCTCATAGATTTCTATAAAATCAGACTTCTTTTGAAAGTGAAAGAGTCGGCTGGCGTTCAGGTTTTAGGTTTGCTTCACTCTGCACACCCGGAGGTTAATTCCATCTTCATATCCAGTCTGTGCTAAAGACAATAAGAGTCAGGTGCTGATGGTTGTAGTTCCATATTTATCTCAATTTGAGCGGCATGTTGACGTTATACCTCATTGCTAAAGCATTTTCGCTGTTTAAAAACTGTCTCTTTAACTATTTTGTTCATGTTGGTGATAACGTGAGCCTGTGAGCACCCTGACAGGTTCACAAGTACGAAACCCTGTTTTTATTTTGGCATTAGTCTTTGCATCTGTGCTTTAAAGGTACACTTAGAAATATCAGTAATGGTCCCAAGCTTGAGTCCCCAGACGCCACATGGCTTTATTCATGCGAGACAAATTTAGAGAGGAATACAAAAGGAAGGCAGTAAGGGAGAAGCAGACATAGCAGCATAAAAACAAGCTACGTTGCAGAGATATTTTTACATTCAGCTGGCCTTTATGTAAATCCCCCCACCCCCCGCAAGCTGCTACATTTTAATGCGTCACTGTATTTTTTATTTATTTTTTTCTCTGCTCCAGGTGCGACAAAGAAATCAAGGTGTCGTATGCAGTCTATAATCGCCTGTCTGTCCTCCTGAAGTCTCTGCTGGCCATCACCAGAGTCACACCTGCTTATAAACTGTCCAGGAAGCAGGGACATGACTATGTCATACTATACAGGTGATCTGTCCTGATTTCCAAAATGCATCACTCCACTTCTTTCCAGCTTCTTTGTGCTTGTTTTCAGTCCAGCCATTTAAACTACATGTTGCTTCTTCTGTGTAGGATCTACTTTGGGGAGGTCCAGCTGAGTGGATTAGGGGAAGGTAAGTGTAACTCTGCTCCTTGACTGGCTTATGTTGGATCAAAAAAAAATATTGAACAACACATTTGTGTTTGTTTTTAGTCAAACGTCACAGTGATCTTTTCTTGTATCATGAAAACAAAAAAAACATGAACTAGAAGTTAAATGAAGTTGGTAATAGATGCATTTTCCCCTTATAGGTTTAATTGCATTTGTTTATATTTTGTATATTTTGTTGGGATTGGCTTTAAGGTTTCCAAACGGTGCGGGTTGGAGTCGTTGGCACCCCTATCGGCACAATCACACTTTCATGTGCCTACCGCACAAATCTGGCATTCATGTCTAACAGGTAATCAAGTTTTTATTCATTCTTTATTACTTAACATAGAGTGACGTTTACTGGTTATCAGCACTTTAATCTTCTGCCTCTTCAGGCACTTTGAGAGGTCGGCTCCTATCATGGGGATCATCGTGGATCACTTTGTGGATCCTCCCTGCAGCAGCCAGCGCCCAGCAAACATGGGACATCCCTGCAACTACAGGTAGCTTCGGCAAGCTCTGTAAATGAAAGCAACCTCCAAACACACAGTGCAGAAGTTGAGTAGTAAGATTTAAGGTGACGCAATTCATCATCCAAAGGTCACACTTCATCTCCCCGTCCTTTATCCCTGTGAGAGCTGAAGTGCTGCATCAGCAGAATGAAAAAATACAGTGGCTGATTTCTAATATCCTTCTGTGTCATTCGACCTCATACTTTCTGTTATCTTTCAGTAATGTGAACAAATATGTACGTATGCTCCAGTTTATGACTTCAATGTCTTCCAGCCCCTCCAGTGTAACTGAGAATATCTGTTTGTGTGCAGACCTCCAGACGAAGAGGACGGAGGGCAGTGTGCAGGCGTTCAGGATTCACAGGAGGTCTGCACCACCTCCTTCTCCACCTCCCCTCCCTCTCAGGTAGGTGTACCCTCCCTCGCTCTTCTTGGCTGTCTCGTTCTTTAACCTGTGACGACTTCTCTCCTTTTTCACACCTGTTTTTCATTTCACTTTCTTCTCTCCTTGTCTTTTTCCTTTCCTCTTGTCTTTTTATTGTATGTCTGTGTGTATGTGTGCTTTGTCTCAGTGTGTGTGTACACTGAGCCCGTCTCCTTCTAAACTGCCCAAGCCCCTCCCACTGGACAGTCTGCAGCTGCCACTGGGTCCTGGACTTGTCACTCACACTGTGAGTCTATACTGGCCACCGAGAGAGTGTGTGACTGTGTGTGAGAGACAACCTGACTTCACTGAGCAGCTCTGTGATCTCAGAGTTAACAATTGCCTTTGGGTGTGTGGTCATCTAAAAAAGTTTCCATCTTCTGTTTAAATTTTAACTACTTTGTTCTGTGCAGAGCTTCAGCAGCTTCACTTTGCTGCTGATCACTAGACATGTTTGATCATCCTCATCATGTTACAGCACAGCACTAAATCTGTCACAGTGTGTGCCTCAAACATCACACAGTTTATGATGAAACCCAAAATCCACCGTGCTTAATATTCCCTCTTGTGTCTCTCTTGCTCTTCAGCTGTATGCTTCCAGGCTATCCTACCAGCCGCCAGCTCTGGCAGGAGCTACAGAGCTCTGTCACCCTGCTGCCAATCCAAACCAGGTGAAGACACCAACCACATGACCAGCAGTTAATTATTTTTATCCGCAGATTTTAAATTGACTTTAAGCATTAGGCATTCACAAGAACAGTCAGGAGACAGAAACAATTGAACTCAATAAGCAAGAATTACCAACAGCTACAATAAACAGGAAAAGCATCAGAAAGTAAAGCTTCATGATCCGGGGCAAAGTTTTCAGAGCAGTCGTTTTTCAGATCCAAGAGGGCAGGCGTATTTTCATGCTAAGCAAAAAGTCTTGTTTGATTTTTTTTTTTAGCCAGATGTTGAATACAAATAAATTACTGGCCTTCCCAAGTCCTACATATTTGTAGCAAGAGTAATATAACCATGAGCTTTTTCATTTTATTCTGCTTGTCTAATTCAGGGTTGGGTGGAGGGTGGGGTGTGACTGTCATAGTGCGAGAGGCAGGCAGGACAGGTTGGCAGTCTGTTGCAGGGCAAACGTGGAGGCAGACAGCCACTCATACCTTCATTCACAACTGCTGTCAATTTAGAATGACTATTACCCCACGCATGTGTTTGGACTGTGAGAGGAGGCCCGAGTACCTGATAAAACTGGATTCAAAGCCAGGACCTTCTTGCTGAGAGGCTAGCAGACAGTGCTAAGCACTGCAGCACCGTGCTGCCCTTGCATTTAAAACTAGTCCCTGATTAAAGTATGAAATCAAGTCAGAGCTGTAACTAGAGTGGAGCCTGGTTTATAGAATTGGTTCTCTGTAAATAGAAAAGTGACGATGAATAAATGTGTTTAGAAAGAAACAGCAGTTGACTAAGAAACAGCCCGTGTGGAACTCCATTTCTGATGCAAATACAGAAATGCATAAAACGTCCCATCTAGTACATAATATTGTTGATGATGAGGAGGATGATTATCAACAAAGGAAAACTTCACCAGTGACTGTTATAAATGAGGTTATGATGGTTTATTCCCATATTAAGTCTAGTTTTTGTTTTTTGTATAATCAGATTTCACAGTATGAATTTCTCATTCTGTTTTCCAGACAACCAAATGAAGGGCTGACATTATGATTTCTTTTATTTATTTACATGTTTATTTCCTAATTAGCTTCTTGATGACTGAAAAATGCCATAACCTTGCAAGTGTTTTTCTTCAGGTATTGCATGCTGGGAAGGAAGGCGGGACTCTGTTGATGCCCGCTCAGCCTCCTCATGGAGCAGATGGTCATCTGACAGTAGAGCATGTCCCCAACACACCGAGCAGCAGGTGATTGTCCTCTGGCTTTACGTTAACTCAGTTTTTACTGGACGTCCAGTAAAAGCCATCTTTCATTCCCTGAACCTCAGTGTTGGTCAGTTTTGTGCTGTAGTTGTGTTTTTAAGGCATTTCTAAATTTAAACTTCCTGTCTCGTGGTGTCGCTCTCTCTTTTTAGTGGCGATGATGACGGCTTGTCGCAGAGCGGAGAAGGGCGCAAAGAAGAAGGACGGAGGAGCGATTCTTCCTCTGACCCTGTGGAGTCGCTCAGTGCATTCATAAGGAAGGTCGGAGCCTTTGTTAATAAACCCAGCACACAGGTAAGTCATTTTTGAGCTGCTTTTTTTGGGCGGATTTCAGTTTTTTTGCCCAGCACACTAAACCCTGCTTGTGTGTGTGTGCGTGTGTGTGTCGTGTGTGTGTGTGTGTGTGTACGTATGTGTAGATAACAGCCGCCAGTCTGGACCTGCCATTTGCTGCATTTGCTCCTCGAGGCCTGGACTCAGAGGAGAATGATCCGATGGTAACTTTAGACTTATTGTGGATAAAAATTCTACCAAAATGTCATCTTTCACAGCATGTACAGTAGACATGTTGACACGTTTTCTGCTGTGTGTTTGTGCTCAGGTTCATCCTCCAGACTCTCCTCCCTGCCCGTCCCCCGTCCAGGGCAGCCTTCATTCTCAGGGCTCAGAGGAATCGGGGCAGCAAGACGACTTCGTCATGGTCGACTTTGTACGTAATTTTGTTTTTTTATTCTGAAAAATTTTACTTTTAGTCTGAAATGTTAAAAGGTTTGTCTTAATTTATTTATTGATAGATGAATGCATAGTTTGAAATGTGCTTGTGCGCTTTCTGGGTAAAGCTTTAGGGAATTAGGGGCTGCGTCAAGGCCCAGTATGAGATAAATAAGGATTATACGCTTGAATCATGTAAATCTCTTTTAGTAGAGATCAAGAAAAAACTTTAAAATAAAATTCCAGATGTTTCATTGTGAAACTGAAGCGGTTTCTCCTCCTGCCTGCGTAGCGTCCTGCTTTCTCTAAAGACGACTTGTTGCCAATGGATCTGGGCACCTTCTACAGAGAGTTTCAGAACCCTCCGCAGCTGGCCAGCCTCTCAATTCACATCAGCTCCCAGTCCATGGCTGACGACCTGGTAAACATCTTATTTTGAACTTTTGCAGCACAACACTGAATGAATGTTTTCAGTGACGCTGGTTCTCCCTCCGCAGGACTCGCTGCCGGAGAAACTGCGCGTCTACGAGAAAAATATCGACGAGTTCGACGCCTTTGTGGACATGCTTCAGTAGATAAGGAGTGAGGACAGAGGCTGACAGCAGAGGAGGACTAGCTGCGAGACAAAAGACAACATGGACAGTGAAAAATTAATGAAAGGGAGAAGCAGACTGGAGGCTCCTCTAGTTGTCCTGTGAAAATTGCTCAGACTAAATCACCATGTTTCAATGTGAAATTTTCCTCTCCTTCCTGTTGAGTACGCTTACCAGCTTGTACGTCTTCACTGTAAATACTGTATTATCTCCTGCGACACTGACACACATCCCCCTGTGGTCTGGTAGGGTTGATCCAACTAAGGTCTTCATTTTCTCCGTGGCATAAATCTGCTCTCGTCTTTAGTGTGTAATCACGGAGCAGACGATCATGGGTCTTTCTGTCACTTCAGACAGCCATGCAAATCCAAGGACACACTACCTGCATTCATGAGAACTGTAGCTCACCATAATCAACCTCCCCCCCGCTGAACATTACTCACCTCTCAAGGGTTTCTCCACACCATGGCCTTTCTGATCATATCTGAGCTAAAGCTGATGGATCTACCAGTCAAACCAGTATGTTTTATGTCATGGGTTTCTCTTTAAAGATCATCTGGACAAAATGTTGCTCCGTAGCCCGACAGAGGATTCCTGTGTTCAGCTTTACTGTGCAGCAGGGCTCACTCATTGTCCCTCAGCAGGTTTTCCCAGCTGGTCTGGGGATTTAAACTGACAACTTCAGTGTTTGCAAATGTCCCCAGTGGAATGTAAAGTGAATTAAGCGCTGTACAGAAAACCTTTCCATGTTTCCGCAGTTTGCTTTGGAACAACACTCAGTTGCCGGTTAACAACGTGCACAAAGCTAAAACTAATAACATCCCCTGGAATAAAACATGCCAGTTTTTGTAGAAACTTAATGCTCATTTTGAAGGCTGATAATCGTGAATTACGGCGAATGAATGAACCCGGTTCAACGATAAAATTTATAACCACCTCAAATTGCAGCCTTGAAAATGACCATGAGGTGTAATCAGCCCCAGTTTAATCAAGAACTCTACAGAACCTGCATGGGCACTGGATTTATTGCAGGACATTAGTTTGAGCTTTCCAATAGACCGGTGTTTACCACATGCTGTTCAACATGCTCACATATGTTTGATTTTATTTTTGAAAGAAACATTTCCAGCTGTCTACAGAGGGTGACATCCAGGACTGTTCAGTTTGGTTGAAAGCTTTAAACTTTTCTTTTGGCGTACATGTCCCAATAAAGCATGGCTGCTCTATTCAACTTGTAAAACCTGTGCCTCATGTCTTCAGTGCCTGGTAGCTTACCAGGATGCAGAGTTGTTTAAAACAAAAAAAAACAAAAAAATAGTGTAGTTCAAGTCAAAATCTACTCTATTCCTCTTCCAAATTTTGCCTTCACATGTAGCTGTGCAAGCCAAAAGTAACTCATTTCAATAGCATATAAAACGCTGCGTAAGTGTAATCAGTCAGGATCCTGAACTACCAAGGGAAATAAACTAAACTGAGGCAACAAAAGTAACCAGTTTAAAAATCAAAACAACCCTATGTGGTCAAATTAAAGCCAGTTTAGATAATCCCTCAAAATAAGTGCTCACAGGCACTTATTTACCAAGACTGCTGCTGAGAAGTGACTCTTTTGGACTTTGGTTCAGCACTTGCTGCCACATTAAAACTTGAATTTTCTGCTTTAGTGTGGATTACAAACAAGTCAGACGCTGCATCAAAGCTTTATAGTGAAAGAAGACGATCGGTTCTGCTGTTTGGCCAAGATGAAAATGTTCCTGCATGAATTAAAATGAAAAAGCCACTTTCAGAATTCGCAAATGTAGTTTTATTCTTTGTAGTTTCTGGAATTCCATCACATACCTGCAGGACTTGAAGGGGTCAAAACTGTAAAGTTAAGAGTAAGGTAGCACTTATACACACTTCACTCTACACTTCATGTTCCACCAACATGTCACAAGCTTCATGGCTGCGACCAACTTCTTAGAGAGCCCCGCGTCTTTATGCTGCTACCTAATAGGGCTGAGAACCGTTCAAACATTTCATTTCCTGTGAACAGCTGTCTGGAAGGCTATGAAGGAAAGCTGCTTAAAACTGATGTCAACTCTCCCAGACAACGATGACAAATTTCCTAACTATGTAGATTTTCTAGAGTTAGCCACTTAAACATGCCGCTACTTTTGAAAACTGAGCTGCAGCCGTCAGACGACATTTCCCCCCAGGAAATGCTGGGAATACGCAACGAGAAAAGAATAAAAATACAAAAAAAAAAAATTCACAGGAGACAGGCAGTGATTGCCCAGTGTGCATTTCCACCTCGTTAATTTCTCAGTCCACTAGAATGTCCCATCCCCGCTTCCCCCCACTGTAGCTCTCCTGAGCCCGACTGATGAGTTTGTGTTGGGCGACTTGGTGAATGAGTCTCTCTGGGCCTCATGACAGGTTACATATCAGGGAATAGCTGAAAAAACGTCCAAATAGAAGACATGACAGAAAACCCCTTTACTCTTATTCCCCACTCCCTTTGATACAGGTAAAGTCTTTGAAGTGGATAGCCAGAGCCCTCCATTGTCATTCATATCCAACCTGCTCCCCCGGTTGGTTGAATTTAGGTGGAGTAATGTAGTTGGGTATGGGCTGTGGTGAGGGGGAAGGGCGGGGGGTGAAGCTGGCATCCATATGCACTACAGATCAGAGCAGGAGGAAGAACAGGGCGTGTATGGAGACGGTGCAGACGTTCCAACTTTTAATGGGCTTTATTTTATTTTATTTTTTTTTTTAAAGAGCAGGGAGGTGACCGGGGGGAGAGTTCAGGCTCAGGCAGTACTCAGGAGGTCCTGTATGGCTTTCTGCTGCATCTCATTGAGCATCGATACGCACTGCGTCCACAATCCTGCTGAAGTCTGGACGACAAGAACAAAAAAAGCGCTCAATTTTAAAGCATTTAAATACCAACTGGATTTTAGGGCTATGCCCAAATTTATGGCCTTACCTGTACTTGACAGATGACATTGGCGAGCCGTTTGCTGCACGCGTCTTCACTCTTGACTGACTCGTTTGCGACGCTGTCAGCTATGATGATGAAAATTTTCGGAAGGTTGGAATTCTCAGGCCCGAGGACGATAGGGTTGTTGCTGCAGAGAGGATAAAAGGTCAGCAGTGTTTTCATAACAGACTTCCAGCTAAATAAAGCTGTGGCATCCTACCTCTCAATGAGGTCACACAGGAAGTCAAATGTGTGGACCGCCTCCTCTTTGTCCTCTTTGAGCGGTAGCCAGCTGAGCCAGTGGGGAAGGACCTCGTTAACGTTGACGCACTCTGGCCGGAACCTCATGAGCTTTCCCACAGCGGAGATGCAGTTTTCTGTGGCGTTGACGTTTTCCTTTGAGCGCGAGTCGGCTGCCTGGATGACTCTGACCAGCAGGGGCAGGGCCTCTGCAACGAGGAAGCAAGATGCACATCATGTGGGTGTCGCTTAGCAACTAAACCGCCTGCTAGTAAAGTAAACAAGGTAATACCTGTGCAGACGGGGCGGTAGTTCTCTCCTCCAAACTGAGCCATGACACCGACGCCGTAGGCAGCCGCCTGCCGGACCTCGGGGCTCGTGTCGCAGAGTGACTGCAACATTGGCCGCAGGAAATAATCTGCATATTTGAATGAAGACGGGCTGCAGTGCTCCACCACATCGTCAAAGATGCACAGACCCCACTGTCTGTCAGCCCAGGGCCTGTTAGGACACTGAAGACAGGCAGAACAGTTTAGACTTTATACATTCCCACTGGTCCAGTTGACCAGTATACTAATGCACACATTCTACTGCAGTGTTCAGTAGTACTTACTATTAGCTGGACAATGAGCTGCAGCAGCTGCTCGAACCAAGGCAGCACCTTCTCTTTGTAACTGCTGAACACAGAGTGCAGGATGTCCGAGACTTTGGTCAGGATGTACACATCGTTCTCATCCTGGAGAAAAAGAAACCATGATGGCTCAGAAAGTCTTGCATTGTTTTCCAAAATTAGCTAAAGAGTGCTTGTTCCTTTATTCAAGTAGAAATATTTACCTCATCTTGAAGAGTTTCTTCCACCTGCTCATCATAGTCTTCATCCTGTCTCTTGACTGAAAAACACAAATCAAGTATTTGTTAGGATTATGTACCAGTGGTTAAAATATCACTCTCATGGTATTTGCAATGAGTGCGCTTTGTAAAATATTTTGTTTCAAGACTCACCCTGTCTGAGCTCCTGGTTCTTAAAATGCTCCTCCAGCTTCCCCTTCAGGATGCCACCCAGCTCCTCGAAATGCTCACTGTTCAGACAGCCGTCTCCCATCAGCTCTATGCACTTTTTATATAATTTAAAAAAAAAAAAAAAAAAAAAAAAAACCCAAAATTCAAAAAAAAAAAAAAAAAAAAAAGGAGAAAAAAAAAAAAAAAAAAAGAAAAAAAAGAACA
>VUQK01005491.1:2135-22091 GCA_015106715.1 Bujurquina vittata | reverse complement strand
ATTTAAGGAAAAAAAAAAACCCAAGCAACAAGGAAAAAAGAAGCGGAAAGAAGAAGAAAAAAAAAACCCCCCGCGCCCCAACCCCCCCCGGAGGGGGGGGGGGGGGGGGGGGGGGGGGGGGGGGGGTGCAAGCTCCAGCTACATTTCAGAGAGACCTTCATTTCTGTGTTGTATAAAGGAACTTTCATTATAGTCTCTACATTTGTCAGTCCGTTGACAAAACAGCTGATAAACATTGGCCAACAATGTAATTATCACGTTGTTAGCCAGCACACTAATATCAGCCACCAAGGTTGATCCTGGTATCTGTCCATCCCAAATGCTTACCCAAACACAACAATGAGTAAGCAGTTTCAGATATTCCACTACACTGGAAATTTGTTTGCAGATGTTGCTCAGTAGCTGGAATCATTAAAAAAAATATATATACATATAAATAAATAAATTCAGTATATGACACATGAAAACATGTTTACCAAAATACCACTTTTTTTTAATTCCACTCAAACACTTCATAGAAAGACCTTCAACCACATGAGGTTTCAGTGGGAGCCACATTAACTCACACTTTTACAAAGTGTCCATATGATCCTTAAAACTATGAATTTACTTTATCCATAAAATAAATAAATGTAGAGCAAAGTAAATAAATTAGTTTGTGGTCTGCATATAAATAGTTTTACGTGTATTCCTTGTGCGTGTCAATTCAAGAGTAAACTGAGTGAGTGTAAAGAGAAGATCCAGTCTCTTGTGTAAGACAAGTGTTGATAGTAGGTAAAGCGGTGGGCTGGGAGGGTTCCAGGAGCACCTGGACAGATGCAAGGTCAAAGGTGTGGCTTCACGCTGACCGTCTCCTCATTGGTACCTCCTCCTGGTTCATGTAAAGTCTTGCTGCCCTTGACTCAAAGGCGCTGACCATCTGCTTAACCACTTCATCGAAGAAAACGCTGGCCAGTTGAGAGTGCAAGAGAGACTTGAACTCAAATGATACCTACAGAATAGGGACAAGTTTGTTAGGAAAGATGTTCTGTGGCAATTACTTAAAAAACAAACAAACAGAAATTCAGGACATCTTTGGTAGATTTGTTTTATGGCTCCGCCTCTCTTTAAAGTTTAGTGGTAATCATTCACACAGCATTTAACAAATCTAGTGTTCTACTCCAGCCACTTCCTGGCTAACACTGAGATTATCCATGCCAACATTAAGGTCACACTCCTATTAGCAGCTCCTTAACACAGTTCTCTGCTCCAGCAGCTATTTCAGGTCTAAAAGGGACACCAGTGTGAAATTCGAGACTAAATTTAGATTATAATAAGATTCTACCCAGTACTTCCTCTTAGCTTGTAATGCAGTGAGAGCAGAACAGGAAATCAGTCTCACCCAAGCATGCTATCCAATTTTTCAACTCCTTTGATAAAGTTGTTCTTTAATTCCTGGTTTTGATGATTTTGTAGTGCACCATCAGTGTGGTTTTATGTCTGCATATTACTGTTCACTCTTTTTCCAAATGGCTTACAAGGTCAGATATTAATTCTAGCATAAACACTTACATAGAATTCCACTTTGCAAGAGTCGGGTAGGTTTCTGTCTCCAGGGGAAAACCTCCATATTGTTTCAAGATGGCTGAAGAGGGATCCATCAGTACATACAGCCTGTTTTAAAAACAGAATAGCCTTTATCAATTATTGCAAAAAGGCAAAAAAAAAGTAATTGAGAGAGTCACAAATGAAACCTAATTCTCATGAAAACTGTCTATAATACTATGCAAGCACATTTTTTTTAGAGATAGGATGGCACTACAGCTGAAAGATGCTATGTGGAAACTGCAGTTCCTCTAAAGAGTGTTTAAGACATTTTAAATTAAAAAAAAAGTTCCTTGAGAACCACACATTAGATATACTATTAGTGTTGTGTTTAGAGGAACAGCAGCATAATGGGCTTTCACAGGTCAGCATCTACATTTGTCTTCTTTGAATTGTGAAACAAGAGACTTACCCTGACTTGGTGGTTGGGAATGACCGTGACCTCAGAGATATATCGCTCAACAAGAGGAGGGAAACCTATTTCCAGCTCTGCCAGGAATCCACCGCTTCGCCCTTTCAAGACCCGAGACTTCTTACACCAGGGAACAAAGTGCTGGTACTGGTTCACACTGGCCACCACATTGTACATCTGCTCTGCAGTGTACCTGAACACAGAGCCACAGACACTTCCATTTCTATCCTCTGTTTCCTTTAAGTTTATCCAACTAAATGCAGCTCATCCAGAACCCCAAGAAATTCTGTAGGCTATTGTGCAACATCGAGAAAGGCAGCGAATGCTCACATCTGAGTGGATTAAACCATCTAATGCTTATCAGCTTTGCCTTAAATATGGCACAAAAAGATTTAATAATCCATTTACCTCAGACCTATAAGTCAATTTTAAATTAGGCATATTTCCACTTTAAAAGTAGTTGCACATTTTCAGTTAGCCAGAGAAAGAGTACAAAAACACTTCAAATACACTATGATCAGTTATTTATTTACAAAGTTCACTCACCCTAATGTCCGGTACTCCGTGTACTCCATCCTGCGGTTGCTGATGCAAGCTGCCAGGTTGATGAAGCTTCGGCTCGGTGTGCTCACGGGGGTGCTGGGGCAGAGATGGAGGCTGGCCCTTCTTGCTGCCAGGACCCCACAAGAGCTTAAGAAACTGAGGAGAGGAAATTAGATGTTTATGAGCTCATAAATGAACTGTTCAACCACAGTGTCTATGTTGCAATGTCAAAATATCTGAATGTTTAAGCATCTGGTTAATATCGGATTTTTTCCCCCCGAAGCACCAGAATAAAGAGGAAAAAAGCGCAGTGACTGTTAAATATGCCTAATAAGTGTTGCCTCGCTTATCTTTTCCAAACTGGGAATTAAATCTAGCATTCCCAATAATATACGTGCCGAATTAAACTTGGAGCTGCTTTTGGCTAATACAACAAACACAAGTGCAAATGCACGTTAACTCAATCGCCCACCTGGGCAAACCTTTGTGTTAGTGACTTACCTGAGATTTGTTCTTTTAGTGTTTCCGCGCACAACCTTTGAAGAGTGGGCTTCAGATATCTCCAGCAGCGCTTTGAGGAGAAGAGGAGTCGTCTTGGTAGTCATTTTTGTTGTTTGTAGTGCAGAATAAACTTTAGAAACCCCAAACCAGTCGCACCAACCCGGCTTTGTCCCGCATGAAGAGCCGCACGGCTTATCTAATAAAATAGCAGTGACGTAACAGGAAGCGCGGTAGCTTCTGACCAATCGGGTCACTTTGCGAACTTCAAATCATAGCCGATTAGCAATACTTCCTAAATCAGAAAAATAGCTACTTTTTAAATCTGGCGTTTTTTGTTTTCGTGTTTGAAGCACGTTGTTCGCCTCTATAAAACCCACATATTAAAGAGAAAGGGTACACAATCAAACACCTGCGTCCGCCTTAGGATTACTTTGTGATTGAGTCACCTAATTTGTTTGACAAGTTCAAAGAATTTTGTAAGGTTTCAAAGATCAAGCCAGGGTCTAAATGACAGCCCGTGGATGAGTCCAGAAAAGCACATGATGTGCACACATGATGAACTTGGACTTTAATACAGAGTAATAAAGATAAAGTTCAACCTGACTACAGAGGTAATGTAGAAGCAGGTCAGCTGCAGGACAGGAGAAAAACTCCATTTAGTTTTCTTACATTACACAATAGGCTTTACCTTCTTATACAGATCTCCATAATACAGCAGACACTAGAAGGCCAGCATGCCACTAAGTGTTGCTGAATTAAGCAACTGTGCGGTAACACAGCCAGAAGTGGTGGTGCAAGATCCATTTCAGTATCTTTTAGAGTGGAATTAGGGCACTTGAGCAGGGAAGGGTTTAAAAACCATCGTTAATCCTATTAAAAACAGGCCAGAAACTTCTTGACGCGCAGACAAGGTAACCTGTCTCTTGTTAGAATAGGAACTACTCATGGGCTTAACAGCCCCAGACTGAGCCAGGCCACAGTGAATGGATGCTGTTCCAGCTGGCCCTCCTTCAGAGTTTACAGAGTTCACTGAGTTAAAAGCTAAGCTTCAGTATGTTAAGATTATTCCTGTAATCTACTATAACTCAAGAAGATTAATACATGGGCACCTCTTGAATTTCCCCACTATAAAACTCCTTAGACTTCCTTTACAATAGACAATCACTGAAGGCCACTCTCTGCTTCTCTGATCTTGAATCACAGCTTCTATTAGATTTTGTGATTTTTGTTTGTTTTGTTGTTTATGTCACTGGTGTGTAAAGACGTCACTGAATTTGAGTTTTTGGTACTTGCGTTTTAGGAGCTGTATTAATCTTTGACAGGCCTTTACTCAATCAGCCGATAGATTTAGTCATCATCACATGTAAAAAAATACATGAAATACATGAAACTTGCCTAAAAAGTACAGTCTTCGTGGATTAAACACACTTATTAAATTTCAATAATTAAAAAAATATTATTGTGTAATTACCATGTAAATTATGTTTGTTTTCTGAGGAAATTTACACAATCAGTGGACCGAGAAAGGATCCTCTAATAGGTGACAGAGCTGTATAAATATATATTGTTTTTCAATTTTGAGAAGTTTCACATAACCTTGTATAAATACTTTTGAAATATGTTGTGAGATACTTTATCTGCATTATTAAACAATCACTGTAGTTTTCTCTTATCACTGACAGAGATAATGTGCTGGGGCCACAGTAGCACCTGTGGATAAATTCACAATAAGTGCAGAAGAGAAATTATTCAAGTTATTTTAAGAATTTCTTTTATATCTTTATGCCAGAATGGGAAATGTAAGACATGCACTTAAGCAAACTATAGAAAAGAAACATAGTGAGCCTCTCATTCAAAAGTCACCTATGTGGCCCCATGTGCTTAAAATAACAAATCAAAACCCAATTAAACATATTCTTATAATCTCTTTGTCTTTAACAATGAATGCAACAATTTGAAACAGTCTTTGACAGTCCAATTAAAACTATGCAAATGAGTAATATTGCTTAAACATGATCCTTCTTGAATAGTTCCCCACAGAACTATTTTTACATTTCTGTTTTATGATAAGGAGTGCTATTTTAGGCCACACACAAAAATAGAACATGTAGTCCTGCAAACTCTAAATTTTGTTTCAGGAATCAAGGTTACGCGAGCAAAATATTAACCTGTGTACATAAAGTAAAACAGGAGTGACATCTGCACATGCAGCAGTGGCTTGGCTGCAAAATCATTGCTCCTCGGCTGAGAAAATGATTTTGCTCATAGCGCTGATGTATGAGCCATCTGGTTCTGTGACCTTCAGTTTGGTAACAGGTGGCCCGGTGCTGCTGGTGAAGTATCTGAAGGTGGGGCTGGGTGACTGGATGGCATCCAGAAACACCTTGAAGACAAAAACAAACTGTCTAGGTTATAATACTGGATGATTGCTATTGATCATATTAATATGATTTAATATTGTTCAAACTCCCTTGTCCCTTTTTGCACGTAAGCCTCCAGGCGTATATGATTTCTTCCAAATACTTAATAGAAGTAATTGGGTTAAAGTACTTATGCTTTATTCCTATCATATTATGGTAACTGTAATTATGTTCATTTTGTCTGTGTATCCTTTGCATGGTCTGTATTGGAATTATATAAAACTGCTTTACAATCATTACATTTAATTAAATGTAATTGTTCAGTATAAAAATACTGCCATTGTTTAAAACCTCAAACACAAAATGAACTTTTTCATGAATTCATGGTCTGCAGCAAACATGCAACCTACCTTTACAATGTCTTCCGTGTCCTGTGCAGCATTCTGGAAAATGGAGCTACAATGCTGCAGGTATTTTTCATATAGCTTTAGTGTCTGTGCGTCGACCTGTTGGAGAGACGTATCCCCAAGCTCCGCCTTCTGTAGGTTTACCAAGAAGTCAGTGTTGACTGGACCACACTCAATGAGACTCACACTGTAGGATGCAGCACGTAGACAAGAGAGTGTTTTAGTTCATATTTCTCTCTAAGTTTTACACTCACAGGTAGTCTTTGAAGTAATGAGACAGTGAAACTCACTGAATGTTGAAGTGTTGCAGGAGGATAGCCAAACTCTCACATGCTCCCTCTATTGCAAATTTACTGGCACAGTAGACCTCGTTAAATGGGAGCCCTGTAAGAAACTCAAGATGGTTGTTTTGGAAATTTTATGCACGGTAACAAGTATCAACATGATCTAATTATATGGTTTTTGTGAAAGCATTATAAAAACTGCACATGCGGAACATTGCTGACAACCGTCTCACCGTGAAGTCCTCCTGTGCTGCCAGTGACCAGAATGCGTCCCTGGTTTTGAACCTTCATCACTGGCAGGAAGGCCTGGATGGTCTGAATGGTACCTAAGAGGTTAACCTCCAGGATATGCCTCATTGATTCCAAAGACTGCGCTTCCAGTGGCCCCATTAAACCCACACCAGCATTACACACTGTACGGAGTCAGGATAAGCACAGTAACACACTCAGATCACATCCTCCAATCCTAATCAGAACACACTGGCACTGGTGCATACCCAGAATGTCGATGCGTTTCTCCACCACCTTCTCTCTTGCATCCAGGATGGACTGCCGGTCGGTCACATCCATTTGGAGTATGTCTAAAGTGTCCCTGTGTAGGCCTTTCACACTCTCTAAAAGACGCTTCTTCTTGGCCAGGTTTCTCATTGTGGCATACACTGAACAGAACGCTTAATTTAGTGGTGCCGTTAAGTGTGCATGTGGAAAGGAATTTACAAAGTAAACCCCGGAGGAGGTGAATAGTTTTCACACAACATTTAATTAATAAAATGCATGGCAGATAAATCTGATAAGTCAAGTTATTTGTGTAACTTACACAAAATAACACACTATGCAGTGCCTTAGTGGCTTCAATGGTTATGCAATGTATGCTCTCTAGGAGGAGATTTACAGACCATGATCGACAGATGTCGGCTGTGATTACCTTTGAATGTTTTGTCTGGATCAGAGGCGAGCCGGACAGCCAGGCTGAGACCAATGCCCGAGGAGCAGCCTGTGATCAGAACCACCTTTTTGTCCATGGAGCCTGGCTCACCTTCATCAGAGAGCAGCTGGAGCGAAGTGAGGAGGATAGTGCCAAATGAGCCACACAATAAGATGGAGGCATGTGAAAACCTTTCTCAGTGTTTTTACATCTTACTATCACAAGGCCGGTAAATAGGAAACATCTGCCTATTATCAGCCACCTGGAGTCCTTTTTTTCCCTCATGTCCTTGTTTGTATAGTTTGATTCCCTCCATTTGAGATGTGTGGGAAAAAAATTTTCATGTTTCTTTCAGCAATATAAGTGTATATAGGCTGACTGCTGAAATATAGTAAGTGTGTGTGGATTAAAAAAAAATTATTGGTTCAGAGGAAAGATAACATTTTTCATTAACTATGTTGACAATGTCACTGAGGACTGGCTGTACCAATCAATAGCACCAGGTGGCAGCAAAACCTCGTATCACTCCTGTACCACACACCAAATAAAGCCACGCTGACCTCTGGGGGCGTCACTGAGGCAAAAACAATGAGGCAGACAACAGTGAGAAAGGGGACAATAGGTTTTAGTTTGGGGCATGAAGCCATCAAGTATAAGTGTTATTCTCATAAGGTTGCCGACACACATCCTGTTTACAGACTTGTGCCGAGCGAAGGTATAAGTATTCTGAGCTCCACACTCTGCATCAGCTGATAAAACTCATGAAAATGCTGTTAACTGACCCTTTGAGAGAGATTAGAGTTTTCTTTTGTACTGCTCTCAAATTTTAAGAATAAACTTCTATAATCAGAAGCTATGTTAAAGTCAAGTGTGAGGAAGAAAGGTTAGTGTTTTCATGCTCAGGTGTCTCCACTGCTAAAACAGGATGTTTACCAAAGTCTAATATAATCTTCTCTCTTGTCAGCTGCGACCACAGTTGTTTGGGGGAAGAAATATTTCAAAGATAGAAATAGCAAATGAAATATCATTTACACTGGGAGGAAGCAAGCAGGGAACTAAGAATACATTTCATTTTAACCAAGGTTCAGTTCAGGTAATGCATCATGCAAGTTCTTGACATTTTCATAATTCCAGTGATTAAAAGATAATATTTGCACAAGAGTGAGTTTTAAATAGGCAGCCAAGAAAGTGTTGAAAACTGTGGGCTGTCAGAATTAATGTGAAAATAGATTTGAATCAGAAATTGAGTAAAATCATTATTACTCGTATCCAGGAAATGGTATTTAGTGTAGGATATGGCACATAAATTTGATCTTTTTTCAATTCAATGCAATTTGCACAACATTTTCTTTTCAGATTCAATTCCCAGTCGGCACTTTTGCAAAAGCTGTAAGCGTAAATCATACACAGTATTCTATTCTATTTCCTTAATCTCTCCTGCCTTGTGCCATCTCTCTCTCTAAGTTGTTATCAACACATTTGCATTCTTCCACAGCCTCAGTTTCTCGCAATTGAAAATAACTTGCATCTCTATGGAACATTTCAGCAGGCGGATTTAAAAAGAATTTCTTCTGTTGATGGGAGCAAACCAAGTAGGAATTTCCTGCCATTTTGTTGCGTTCCTCTCCTTGAGATGGCATCAGCTTGGCTACTGTCCCAGAGTCTGTGGGATAGATAACAGCAGGCCTTGAACCTCTTTCAAATATCTACAACTCCCAAGCATTGTTCAAACTTTTGTACTGGTTGACCTCAGACATTAATGGGTTTTATTTTATTGTTCGCTTCATGCATCCATTTATTATTTCCATTGAGTGCTGACCTAGTTCAAGTCCCAAATCTTGAAAATAGAACATATATAGTGACTTGTGCACACATGTCTATGTTACATTGTTATGGCTGCCGATGAACGGGTGATGAGGAGCATTGCATTTTTGTGGCTGCTGTGTGCATATATGTTAAAATGATCTGAAAAGCAAATGGCACTGCAAAATTAAAATTGATTATGTTTTGTAATGAGGTTTCTATCTCCTTTAATCCCTCCCATTTTTGCACGATCAAGCAAAACTCAAATGTACAGGCTGCACTTCCTCCATTCGGTGTTCCTGAATCCATTCTGGCAGCATGGTGCGTTATACCATCCATGGGAGGTTCCTGGTACACATGGCCTACAGGGTCCCTTTGGCCCAGTAATTATCAAGACAAGGTCTAGTGGAGGTGCACATTGGCCTGGAAAAGCCTTTAAAATGCCCGTTGGGCAGGACTGGCTCACAGCACTCAAAGTAAACAGACTTCTGAAGACCTTACAGCTGCAGACAAAGAAAAAAAACCAAGGATATCACACGTGCACAGTTGTGGCTTTGTGTCATTTTTTTAGACAAAAGTAAAGTGTTTGCTGGAGATACTGTAGTTGAGGCTGCAGGCTGGCCTCGTGCTCAGAGATTCTGCACTGAGATCACAGCGCAACTAGTGAAAGAGCTACTGTATATCGTACTTAAGGGGGGGAAAGCATACTTGCTTCCTGCTCTGTGTCCATTCATGTGCTCCCCCCTGCGGAGGAGCGAGAGTCACATTGAACTTTGCTATTCCACAGCAGACACATGTGATGAGTGCATGATGTGGACACACAAGGCTTTTAGCATCACTCGGCTTCAGACACAGATGTGCTTGACAGGATATCCCATGTGAGAGTAATGAGCAGAAGTGAAACAGCTGAAGATGTGTCGTGGTGCTTGCGGTGAAGCTTAAATGTCACGCTATACCTGAGAACAAGGTTAGATGAGGCAAGTTTTATTGGGGGCGTTTCTCTTGAAGGAGAGTAAGCAAACTTCTCTACAGTTTTGCCTGTTTATACAAGCACAGCATAAAACCATTTCATGGACATACAACCCTTTACTGATACGTAGAAAGCTGCGACTGTTTCCTATGTAGGTCAGGTTTATTATAGGTCAGTTTATCTAGTAATAACTACAGTCAGTGAAAAATCTTTACCCAATTCCTGCAGACAACAAAAAAATGCGTTGTTCCTTAGAAGACAGTAATGCCACAAATATGGTGTAATTCAATTGGTGGTGTTCACATACCAGTAAAAACGTGACTGAAGCATTTTGATATCACTTTAATTCCTGTCCAGCTTGCCTGACAGCACGTGAACTAAAAAATGAGCAAACTGTCAGTGTGTGAGTCTGTGCTCGTTCTGTTCCGTCGACCTCGGAGCTTGTAGCAGGTTTGCTTCAGTAGAGGGCAGAGACAGTTTTTCACATGGTACTACAGAGGCAGTGGGGCTCATTCCTGGTAAAATCATCACCACTGAAACAGGAGAGGATAAGTGGAAAGTATGAAGAGCTCACATGTACTGAGGCAGAATCAACACATTTTTGAATTTTCAGATCTGCAGAAGGGGAACTATTTTAGCATAAAAGCTGAAACCAAAAGATGTATTATTATTTACAATATTTTTAAAAAAGTGCTTTCATGAAAGTTACATTCTTAAAAATGCAGTCAGTCTGAAAGCAGTACTAATAACCAAGCTGTCATTACTATTTAAGGTGAAGGGCATTAAAGTCAAGGCAAAGGTGACTTATGAGACACATGGGAGATATTTTATGCATGTATATTTTCCCAGAGATTTTGATATCAGAGATCATTCAGGGTGGTTTTTTTTAAAGCACCCTGCTTGACAGACGGCTCTACGTCAGCCATAACCCCGAGGTCCACTGCTTGACCTGCTGGTTTGGCATTCCACAGGAACCATTTGTGTACAAAACCTCTGCAGTCCAGGAAATGGCGAGGATTGTGTCATGGGAAATGTCTTCTCGTCTTGAATTAACTTTTCAAGGCATTCTTTCTCGTCATGACATTGGGAACATCCTGTTCCTGCTCTGGGTCTGGGTCTTCAGGCACTGGAGTCTGTCTTGGGACTAGACCTGGCCTGTATTTAGCTCAGTGCACTGATATCTCAGTCATATCTTGAGTAAAATGTCAAAACATCACAGTGTTAGTGTGTATGCTGTGCCTCCTGCAGCTGCACCATCATTGATTGGTCGACAGACAGAGGTCTATCAGACTTAGCATCAAAAGCTTGCTCTGTTGTGAGATGCAGATAACATACACAAGAAAATGTGAACAATACAAATGTAGATTTTGATCAAAATAGATTTTCCGAGTCAAATTCCAGATCTAGCTTGTTGGAGACAGTGCACAGCCATGCTTGCAATGAGCATCCTAATGTGGCCAGTGGATATATGTGAAACAAGTACATAAAAAAATGAATTTTATTACATTATTGGTGGATATAGTGAGAATGCCCTGCAGCACATATTTTAGTGTTTTAAATTTTTGCTCAGCTTCCAGTGTCTTTCCTCCAGGTGCAGCTGGTGATAAGTTCCAATCAGTCCATGCATCAGTACCTCTCCTGTTCACCTGTGGTAAAATAAAGCGATGTGTGGTATGTCGAGGCATGTAAGTGACTCAGGCATGCTTGTGCAAAGAGTTCTCTGCAGCAAAGGCAAGCAGAGACTAACGCTAGCGCTCTCACTTGGCGCAGATGCTTCCTTTTTCCTCCACAGTCTGCACTTCCTCATTCTTCTATTTCTCTGAGTGACCCCCAGATTCTCCTTTCGTTGTCTGAATCATTTCTGAATAATGCTCTCCCATTAACACTCTTCCCTCCCATCCCACACGCACCGATGAAATCAGCAGCACACCCACCCCACACCTGGTTACCTGGACGTTCTCTGTTTACAGTTAGTCTGGAAACACTGTAACTAAGAATGCAGACATAGCATTATGCATTGTGCTAACAAGTAACAACACATTCACAGACAGACGTCAACACGACAGCGCACTCCTTTTCTCTGAAACTGCAAATGTGTTTTTGCATTTTGCACTCACACGTGCCTCTGCATTTATTTTCCGAAGCCCCTTCCTGTGTTCTCGTGCACAAATGCTTACCAAACCCACTTCCCCTAACTCTCAAATGCATGCAGTTCACATAGGAGATTTGCATTCTCAGATGTCAGTATGGGCAGTTTTTAGATCTGAATATTGAAATTTAATCCTAATGTTTTAATATCTGTCTTTTTCCTGGTCAACATATTTGATTGCTTTTCTGCTTAAAGCAGACTTACAGTGAAACTTTGGCACAGAGTCAATGACTGTTGCTCTAAGAATGATGAGAACACACCCCAGGCCACACCAAGCTTATATAATAGATTTCATTGGCTTGCAGTACTTGGGAGCCAAATTTCATACACCTGTGGTATGCAAACCTTGTAACTGTCTATCACTGTGAGAGGTTTATCTCCTCATTTTCTAATTAGCATATTTAAAGGATCACATTTTTTCACTAGCCTTTGTCATCTTCTCTCAATGCAGGCCCCGTGTGTTCCACATTCGCAGAAATGCAAACTACTTCTTGTTTTTAAGAGAATAGGAAGAAATGTCATCCAACGTCATATTTAACATACCTATTCAGGTTCAGTGTTTTTCCTGTCACTATGGCTCTCTTTTTTTTGGTGTGGTCCTTAGCAGGTTTGTTCATGCAATATTTGAGAAAAAGATTCAGTGAATCAGAGCTAACCATGGCCCGCCAATAAAAACAGATGAATCGGTCCCCGTGTGACTCACAGACGTCCAACTCCTTAGAGATTATGGGTGATGTTTTCTACTCTGCTGCTGTGCTCCTGTTGTGATGGAAAGTATAAAATAAATCAGTTCATTCACAGAAGAAATGCAACCCAAACTCTGCAAATGATCGTGTGTATTATTTTCTTGTCATGCCTGTGGGCCACACAAACATTTACTCACTAATACTGGCCTGCTGCACTTTGAGAACCCCAGGTTCAGCCTAAAACTATGAATGTGTCAGTGTCTTGTCAAATGAAAGGATGCAATTAACAATAAAATCCAAATGCTGTAATAAAAATAGCAAATTGAAGAATATTATTTTACCTTTGACAACAACAACAAACTGAGGTGATTATACACATTTATTTTTTCTATGTAATCTCCTTGTTTGAGCTAAGGATGCATTCCCCAAAGAACATCTGGCTCTTATCACCTCTCAGCACCATTTCCTTCACATAAAATGACCAAGACCAGGAGCTAAGTCCCCAAAGTGTGCTTGTGTTTACTGTAAATGGTGCTACGTGCTTAGCACACATCACCCCTGTTATGTCATGTCAGTAGTAAGTAATAATATTGCTAATGCGAACCTTTTCGACTCTAATATTTTGTCCGTGCTTGACAAATGAGTAGACGCCGGAGTCAAAGGCTATGGTACAATTTACAGGGATAGAAGGGGTCAATGTGACATGCTGGTGAATTTTTTCACACACCCTTGTGGCAGACAGCAGTTGAATATGTCTTGTAGTTAATGTGATGCGAGACCAAAGGTCAAAAAGAGAGAGAGAAAAAAAGGAAAAGCTCTGGGAAACGTGCTGTGCTGCATGATCCTCTGAGAACTGTAAAACCCATCAAACATGAGCAAAACACTCAATTATATCTGGGGCAAATATTTTTGCTGACAGTCTATCTTACTTAGTAATTATTACATAAGATTTTTTTTGGCATATAATTTGGGTTTGGAAAGAGGACTTCTATGGAAGCAGCAAGTTGCTGCTCACATTATACAAGGTGGTTGTTTTTCATGACTTCCCACACCTAAGAAAGCGTGTTTTAATCGGACAGTGACACGCATGGCGTTCTTCTTGATGGGCATGACTGGAATGTTATGACATTGCAGCCTAATATGGGCATAATACTGAGCTCCGTAATGTTCCAGCTTAGTTTCTATCCTGTTATGAACTCACTTTCACATTCCTTTATTATTTACAGCTCATTTGAGGATGGCAACAGGATTAGAGCGTCTGAAAGCATGGGTGGTGATCATGTCCTTCACACCCTTACATACTTACAGTAAACGGCTTCCTGACTTGTGAGGTTCCTTTATTCCTTCAGTATCAAATAACTTTAGTCACAACAAAATAAATAAAGTACCATCATTATACTGTATAAATGTACCCATTTCCTGGAATAAAATGGCCCTTGTGATTTATAAATATGTGACACTCATAACTTAGATAATCTCCCACATCATCAGCCTGAACCATTCATCCAAGGTATGATGGATCCATGGTTTTATGTGGTTACACAAAATTCTGATTCTACTATGCAAACGTCACAGCAGAAACTGAGGCTCATCAGACCTGTTAACATTTTTTTAATTGTCGGAGACAATGAAAACTGGAGCCTCAGTTTCCTGCTCTTAGCTACAGAGGTAGAACCTGTAGCCCATCTGCTTCAACATTTGACATGACACGCTCTTCTGCATACCTTGGTTGGAATGAGTGGTTATTTAAGTCACCATCGCCTTCCTATTGAAACAGTCTCACCATTTTCCTCTGAGTTCTAGCACACACAATACATTTTCACCCAGAGAACCCCCTATCTGGAATCCCTAAAATGGCTCTGCAGGAAAATCCAAGTAGATCAGGAAACTGTTTGATGTTGTATTCTAACTCATTTTTATCCCTCTGCAGTGTTTTTCTCTGTTGCCAAACACAGTTCAAAGTCACTTAAATCAACTTTATTCCCCATTGTGATGCTTGATTTGGAACTCCAGCAGGTCATCTTGACGATGTCTGTGTGCTGCAGTGTGATTGGCTGATTAGATATTTGTGTCAACAAGCAGCTGATAACATTATGTGTACCTAAATAAAATCAAATGTTGTTGGTTGTCTTTGATACTTACAGTGTCTGATTAAATCAGGATGTACTTGCACTCTCCAGAAAATTACTCAGATAATTTCAGATTGAGATTCAGAAGAGATAAAGTTGATCAAAGCAATGAGGAAGTACACCTCAGGCCTTATCCATGTGAGCTATGAATTAGTTCAATTCATGACTATCTTGGCTGTCTGATACTCGAGACTTAGCCAGATCATATGACCAGTCTGTCTCTGCAGTCTTTGATCAGCGCTTTGAATCACAAACAGCAGCAGACATTCGGTTCTCCTCATTAATGTTCCTCTTTAGACAAAAGGTGAAAACTCAGATTTGGGGAGGTCATATTTTTTGTGCATTGCTTGAAAGCTTAAAAATCTCTTTATGTAACCCACCTCTTCTGTAAAACATCTCAAATCATCTTTTACAGCCTAATACTCCTCATTTAAAGACATGTGCTCCATCTTAAAGACTTCTTACACCTTTTTAAATATCAAAGAACGTGTTTTACAGTAAACAGAACAGATTTATTGTTTTCAGATTCATCTGTCTTCGATGCTGATGTAATGTGCATCGTTTAACAAGGATGCTGAGATTCCTCAAACCTGGGTTTGCGTCAGCAGAGAGATTCCTTAGGGTCTGGCATCTGGGTGCTGCATTTTTACTGTCCCTGCACATTGCTATCGCGACGCTCACGTGACACAAACATTCGAACGCTGCAGTCACAGACTGAGTTGTTTCCTGTCCCCCAGCTGGAGTGAGGGGTGTGAGAAAAATGCGCACTGAGCTCAGAGTTATGGCCAGCGAGGCGAATGGTAGCACAAAACCCAAAAAAATCCTCGACTCAAAGTGACAATGGTCTCTTCTCTGACAGACACTTCACCCAGAAGTGGAGGAGGAGAGACAAAGAAGCGATTCAGTTTCCGATAACACAAGAGCGCCTGTCTATAACAAATCCTAACTTATGAATGAAGACAAAGATGTGTAGGCTGTGCAATAAAACATGAAAATGTTGGAACAGAAGAAACAGGTGGAGAGCTCATGAACCCAACATATAGACCCTATTTAAATCACTGGAATTAATTAGGAAGGTTATGTTAAAACCTAACAGATGGCACTAATCCCTGTCTTTATCTGTGGGGTTTCTGGGTTTTGAATTAGAAGGGGGATTGTCATGGGTGGGTGTTCCATCAGTGTAGGGGCACGCCCTCAGCATGGCCTCAGACGTTGGCTCGAGGGCAGTTAAATCAGTCTGACTCTGTGCCAGAATGTTTTATGTTGCTATTCAGCCTGAGGAAGGAGCTGTAGACCACTGGAAGCTGGACACTCTCCAACTCTTTGCATATTGTTTGAAGGGCCATTCATTTGACATTTTCTTTTGCTAGTTGCAGTCAGTTAAACATTTCGGATCTTAAAAGCCGTCACAGGACTGTAAGGCTACAGCTTCAAATCAGCACTTTAGTGAAATGACACACAAAACATATTCCTTCGCTGTGGAAAATTAGATTGTTGGAGCAATTTACTTTGGGAAATGTTTCATTCATTAGTGACCGACTTCTTGTCTGATTTGTTATGTGGTCAGCTAAAACTGAGAGGGTAAATAAAGAACACAAAGGCCCGAGGAGACGGATAAAAAAATCTAGCTGTCAACATGAGCTGTAAGTCATAGTTGTGCTAACCTGATGCCTGATGGAAACACTCACAGGGTCCATACACTTTAGTGTTGGTGCCTCTATGGGAGGTGTTATAGTGGTGAAAAGCTAAAGATAATGGGAACAGAATATTAAATTCTGGGAGTGAATGGTCACATGGATCTAAAGCCAAACTGTGAATTCAGTGAAACTGAAAAAGCTTTGGTTATGTGAATAAGAACAAAACACAGGAAAACAGTAGCAGGCTACAACAAAATGAGATGAATGACCTTCATAGAAAAGGAGGAAGTGGTCCAAACCCTCTTCATCATGACTCCATCTTTCTGAGACTTGGCAGAAAGTGAAAAAGCTGATTTATGAGCTGTGGCTCACGTTCCTACAGGACAGTTTATGTGAAGAAGTACTGGCATTATTGTTGCATGAATCAAAGTTATGTTCTGTGCATTTTGCTTATTATAAACGTCAACTCTTTTCCACAGCAGACTTAAGTGTTTCTTGTGAGATTGCCAGAGATATGATTTCCTGTATTTTTCTTGTTCCACACAATGATTCCTATATTTTGTAGACACTCTAACCAACACATGCCCAATACTTTGCTCTGAGCTAAAATCCCATGCCCGATGTTCCATGAAATGTTCTGTGTATATACATAATACAAATTAGTTACTCCTACAGGAAGATCGTGGTGTCTCACTTATGCTTCTTCTATACAAGCCATGAAGGGTTACAGTACAGTAATACTATGACAAAACATCACTCACCTTGGCTAAGTATTTAGAGTGGTAACATGACAAAATCAAACTATCAGCATCTCTAAATCTGACTAACAAAGAAAAGCAAAGATTGCACTCTTTGTCCAACCTTTGATCCAGACCTCTCGTCACCGCATCCATCATGCAAATCACAAAGGGCGACAAGGCAGCAGACAAAGCTTTTTTCTAGGTTCATGTGATAAAACCAAAAAATGCCTGAGCAAGAGTGCACGAATCAGTCATATGCATAAGCAAATATTTGCTCACACAAAACTCTCGCTCTGTTTGGTGCAAACTGGTAGGATAAGCAGCAGAGTGTCTGGAGGTCCTATGCAAATCTGCAACCCATTAGCACACAAAGCTACTGTGTGCTATTTTAACTTTAAAAAGTCTTCCCTATTTTATGATGTCTGTCATGATTTTTGCTTGTGTTTCACCTTTTGAAGATGGGCTATTCCCATAAACCAGAACCACAAACACTCTCCCCAATGGCCCTGTGGTGGGATGGATATAAGGCCACGAGGTTAACCTCTTTAAAGATTTACTTGGCTGAGGTTTAAAGCATTTTTTGTCCTCCCACACACATTTTCCACAGACGAGAAAGTAAAAAAACTGGGCGCTTGTAAGATTTGAGCAAAGTTTAGCAAGTCCTCAAACAGTTTTACACTGCATATTCTTTACTGGCTGACCAAACAGGGCTGCGGTGATGCTGTTGGGAAGTGTGCATGTGTTTTTAAGGAAGGATATTGTTGGACTGTCACCATGGATACACAAACAAACACAGGGAACCGAACTGGCACGCTTCACCAGGTAATCATTAGCACTAAGCTGACCTTTGAACCCTCCCTTGCCTCAGATGACATATGGCCACAACTACCTGCTGTCACAGGAGTCGCTGAGCTGTGTTACACAGTGTTGTTGAGGCAACATTAAGCTTTACTTCATGCAGGCTGTTGCCACCTCTTTTTCTCACATGAATCAAATGCATCAAACTTGTCAGGAATTTCCCTCAGCATGAGCCTGCCACAACAAACGGGATAAAAATGCCAGCAAAAGTCAGTCGCTGACTTTCTTATTAACTTGAGTGTGTCTGTGTTTACACACTTTGTGGTTTAAAAAAATGTGACTTTTTCTCTTGTGTGCTTATTCTCCATTTCAACTTTTAATGCCCCAGACCCCAAACTACCACCACCCTCTCCTCCTGTGCTCAGTTGCCAATTAAAATACATTTTTTCCATTTCTCTCCTGAGTCCCACATTCTGAGTGCATTTCTCTGCTTCCCTGTGTCCTCTGTTTGCTCTGACTTCTACCCGTATCTTCTTCTAACACAGTTTTTGCCACCTATACTCTTCATAACCGCCCTCTGTTTTTATCTATCTCAAATCAAACCAGATTCCTGACACCATTTTATCTTGTTTTGTCAGACTGTAAATGATGGTTCTGCTGGCCCACGAAGGCATCTCTTATTGAATTCTCCAACGCTGTGTTTAACCCTTTCTAAAATGATCTGAACAATATAAGTGTTGCTTGGAATAAAGAATGCACAGTAAATTTAGCTTTGAGAGGATTAATGTCCCTGTTTTGGATTAATGAGACAAGGATGTAGCTGTGGAGAGGGGCGGGGGGTGGGGTTCAATACCAGAGACAGAAGCAACAGCTGAGAAAGCCTTTTCAGTTTCAAAGGTCTGTCTGTGCAGTGTGTCTCCCTATAGTTAAGCCTGGCAGCATCTGCTAACACCCACACCCCAATGGCCTTTCGGGTGGTGTAATATCTAAATCTGTATGTAGCTATTTTGACCAATCTAGACAAGCATTGTTAAACTATTTGCAGCATTTAGCATGGGGAGTCAAAAGGAACTCAACAAGCTGCTGTTCCTATTCTGCATTTTTTTTTGAGAGGGATTAAAAGATCCAGTATTGTGATCGGAGTAGTGCGTTTTGATTTTGTCTCCCTATCGTGCGCAGAATTCTTTTTTAATTCATTTGCCTGCATAGGGAAATCAACAGTTCACCACAATCACTGTCATAACGTGCAAACAGTATCTTTCAGGCCGTTGCACAGCTATAGTTACGATCCCCTGACAGGATGTGGCGAGAGCTTCTCATCTGTTGCTACCTGAGAACAGCTTTCATCTCGTCTGTCTCTCTTCCCGTTCCTCCTGTGCTGCTGTTTTGCACCAACCCACACAGTGCAGAGCACGCTCTCAAAGAAAACAAATCAGCTGCCACAACCTGGGGCGAAAAAGTCTGCAAAAAAAGCCAATTACATATTTGTGGGGATAAAAGATGCATTTCACACTCAAGCTTTCCACTGTAATCTTTGGATCTGCAATTTAAACACCAACTTTAACAGCGCTCGACTCTCTTTTCCTGAACATTGTGTCATTTTTTCCCTTTTGTGGTCAAGAGAGATGTTTTAAAGCAAGAATCCATATGTGTTGCCCCCTTCAAATCTAAGGTCATTGAATGAATTATGGCAAGTTTGCTAAATGTACTTTACTCTTGTTGCTAATTGCAGCACTAAAGAGGAAGCAAAGCATGCGTAAGCATGCAAAGAGGACTTTGGTATGTGAAGTTCTGCTAAAATGAAGGAATCCCATATCGGAAAGAGAAGAAAAATGATAGTAAATATTTGTATTGTGCATTTCATAAGACTTGTCTGTCCCATACTCACTGGATATTTTCCCTTTTTCTCTGTAACCTTAGCGACCCCCCCCCCCCCCCCCCTCCCCCCTCCTATAATCTATTCATATAATCAAACCCCACACATTCCCAAAAACCACCCCTTTATCTTCAATCATATTTTTCTCCACA
>VUQK01005482.1:38846-53236 GCA_015106715.1 Bujurquina vittata | reverse complement strand
GTGTACCCCGCCTCTCGCCCTATGTCAGCTGGGATAGGCTCCAGCCCCCCCGCGACCCTGAAAAGGATAAGCGGAAGCGAATGGATGGATATTTTAACAGTTTTGCCTTCATATCTCCTTTTTGTCAACCTGGACACTTTTTGTTACTTCCCCAAACCCCCTGGACTCTTCAGGGGAATGTAACAAATGGGGGCCCATCCGGGATCCCGGGACCTCTTTTGCAAATGGATGAACTAATACAGAATAAATATAGAAACGGATTAAAAATACTGAAATATCAACATAAATAGGGCATTTTGGTGAATTTCTCCATCCATCCATCCACTTCTGCTTATCCTGTATAGGGTTGCGGGGGTGGGGGGTTGTGGGGGTGGGGCTGAAGCCTATCCCAGCTGAAATAGGGCAACACGCAGGGTACACCCAGAACAGGTTGCCAGCCTGTTGCAGGGCCAAAACAGAAAGACAGACAGGCATTCCCACTCACACCTATGGGCAATTTAGCACGGCCAATTAACCTAACCCCAGTAAGTGCATTTGGACCATAGGAGCAAACCAGAGTTCCTGGGGAAAACCCACGCAGACATGGGGAGAACATGCAAACTCCACATAGAGAGGCCTGGGCCAAGGTGGAATCAAACCCAGGCCTTCCAGATGGTGCTGTGACTGTGAGGCAGCAGTGCTAATCACCGCAACACTGTGGTGAGTTTCTTTGTAATATAATTTATTCATTGAATGAATTATCTAAGTATGATTTTGACAGTTTAGATCCTCCATAAGAGTGTGCCACTGGAAGAAAGATGGAAGGAAGAAGTGAAACTTGCAGTATAAATTTACTGCTGTCATGCTGCTTGCTATTAAGTAGAGACAGAGGGTGAGGCGAGAGAGAGGGAGACCTGAGGCCACAGTCCAAATGGAGCTCATTTATGATGCCTAATGCTTCCATTTAATCCCAGAGACCCGCAAGACTGCTGGCTCAAGCCTCTGGAGACTGCACAACCACACATACACACACTAGTGAGGGCGGTGTCAGATGTCCATCACTGAATCACTCTTTTCTGACTCTTAATGCAGGAACCCTACAGCGGTACTGCACAGTATGTGGGTGTGAGTCTGAGACTTGAGGCGTAAGGACAGACAATTTATTACTGCTGGTGCTACACTGACTACTACACAATGTAAAGAGATGTCTATGGGAAATGTTAATGCGTGAGTGTGTATTTGTCATGGTCCTGGGTCTCTTGCCCAGTGTTTTGTGTTTTCTGGCCTTTCAGATCTGTTATTGTAGAATATCTTCAGGTTGTTTCTCAGTTTGCCCATGGTTTAGATTTGCACCTTTGCATCTCTTAGTTCCTGAGCTCGTTTTTCCTGCCGTCCTGTGTTCTCTGTCAAGTCCACTTTCTTGTTCCCATGTTTAGTTTCTTCCTGTTTTATTTTGTTAGTCTTTTGTCTCTTGTGCTTTGCATTAAGTGTTCGATCCCTTGATATGTTTTCTCAGTTAGGTTCAGGTGCCCTCCCAGGTGTCTCACGTTTGCCCCTTGTGACCTCTTGTGTTTATTGGTTGTGCGTCTTCCTGCTTTTGTTTCCCTACTTTTGTATTCCTTGTTCCTGGCCACCCGTTGTTTTATATTTTGTTTGAGTGAAGCATTAAAGTTGTCTTTGAGTTTATTTCCTGTCTCCTGTGGTCTGCATTTGGGTCCAAATCCCAGCTGCCACACAGCTCTACTTGACAGTAACACAAAGTGGAGACTTGCCTCACATTTGCAGATACAAAGTGTGTCTGTACACTGTAAAGAATGAGATTCAAGGTACACAAGTTAAGATAAAAGCTGAGGTCAGCACATATTTCCAGAAAAACAGATTCTGTAAATATGTGAGGACATAGAGTTCTTAATTTAGTTACATTGTACTTTGAAGGTTTTGTTTCTTCTAATTATGGGAAGATATCCAAATATACACTGCATCCTGCTACTAATATGAATTTGAATGCTTTCTGAAATGTATGGTTTGTCATTGTGCAGAAAAAATGTAGAAAATATTAAATATATAAGAGTATTTTAAGGCATGATTTTTCATTTCCGAAGTTGAAATTTCACACAGACTTTCATAAATCCCCTCTAAAGTCTCCAAATAAGGAAGCCGGGCTGTCCTTGTGAGAGCCAAGAGGCCAAGCAAGATCATTAGACAGAGGTACTCCTAAACGCTCTGCTGAGACTGAGCTTTTTTCAGGCCTGTACATATAATAAGCCCTCACCAAACAGAAGGGTCAACCTTTAAAGGCTTCATCAGCCTATGGATTTGACTAGCCAGTGTAGGACACCACCAGATCATGGACTACATTCAACGGAAACCTCTGCATTATTAAACTCTATTTTAGTCCATTTGAAAACATAAGTTTGACCTAATAAAACTTTGGCACCACCCTGAGGGAGGTTTATCTCAGCCATGAACTATGACATCACTGGTTCACGTCTCTTAACCATTGACCAGACTGGAATAAAAATGCTTCCTCACTTGCAGATGTAGTTGGTCTTGCAGGAGGCCTGCAGCTCCAAGCAGTTGGGCTTCTGTTTCTCTTCGTACGAGCAGACGGGAACGATGGTTTGACGTCTCCTTTCAGAGCACGCCGTCTGGTCGCTGAGCGGGCACGAGCAGAACAGCATACCATAGCTGTGCTTCGGAGGAACCTGCGTGGCAAAAGAAATCACAGCATTAAGAGTAGAAGTTGGTTCATTTTGAGCCACGTGTTGCACTTTCTGTGCTTTTAGGCACATTCATTTCTTTTTAATCCATTGTTGTGTTTTTTGCCGCTCCTTTTAAGTTTCTCCAGCATGAATGCACATGAACGCACCTGGCTGCAGTTCATTTGCCGTGAGCTGGAGGACTGAGACCGTTAAATCAAATTCATACCAGCCCATTTATAACAGGATAAAATGAACAAAAACGTACTCCAAATGTTAACAATTTATGAAACACCTCGGGGAATTTTATAGATTATTAGGCCTGTTTAACTTCCTGCTTCAGCACAGCATCGATAAATAAATTTTGATGCAACAAATGACAATCAGACCCCAACAGAAGAATGTAATATTACTTTAATCTCCAACACAAAGAGGGCCTAACGCTCCGGGCTCTTTACGCCAAGACGTCTCTATTATGACAAATAAAACAAAATTATACATCACACGAAGATTAACAATGTCACGCATTCTTTCTGCATTTCTGTGTATTCCTATTGTTGCTTAGCAGAAGCAGCGCCAAGTAAAGTTATTCGAAAGGGGGCATCACAGGAGCCGGGTTGTAATTACAGCGCTTCACATCATTTTTTACAATATGGAACAGACAGCAACAACATCTTTTGTGTTTGATGACTGAATCAATGTCAAAGCTTGGCACTGGAAAAGCATACCCTGAACAAAAAGACCCACATGATTATTTATTGTGAGTTTGACAACCCCTCAAACTTATGCACTTCAAAATCATTCTTTCTTTTGAAGCAGGTCCTTTGTGGTGGACATCCAGCTTTTATTAGATATCAGCCATTTGGAAAACCTCCCGAGTGTGTGTGTGTGTGTATTCTTTTTTTTTCTGTTTTTGTTTTTTGATAAGCTGGTGTCAGAAATGCCTTGCCTTGTCAAAGAACTGCCGCAGGGCCTTGTGGCACTTCCTCTTGTTGCAGACTTCAGCTGTGGAGACGCGGCTGGTGCAGGGGCTGATGTAGGCCGAGCGATACTTCTTGCACGTGTCATTCAGGTTGCAAGCCTTAGCGGCGTTGAGGCAGTTGTTCTCTCTGGCCACTGCAGGCTCACCTAATGGCAGAAAGAGAATAGGAGGCATTGGGGAGGTGAGAAGGTGATAACAAGGTGGGGAAAAGGAGAAATTGTGCAAATGTGATCCAGATTGTGATGCTAATGCAAAGTGACCCAGAGATCATTAGATTAGGCAGAAAGGGAAATTGCTCTAAAAACAGCTTGAAGCTTAATCTGAATGAAATAAAGGGACAAACAGACAGACAAACTGATCCAGTCTTTTACGCCAATTGAACCGAGTCTGTTCCGAGGCCTCTCTGCCCTTTCATGGGCGTGCATGAAGAGAGCGGCAGCAGCAGGAATACCAGAACAGAGCAGCAATCACTGACAACACAGACGGAGTGAGTCAGAAACTGCATGAAGACAAGACGTGATGGAGGTGGGTCGCCACTGCAAATGAGCAGCAAACAACCACAGGCACAGTGACCCGTCACGTATACCTGGATGCACAGAAAGGTGTCAGCTGAGCCATCACCTGAGCTTGCCTCTGTGGGCTGCTTGAAGCAATAACGTCTGTTTGTGGAAAAAGTACAGCATCTAAACGGAGCACACAAAGATTACACCTAATGCTCAAAGAGTATCTGCTGAAGGCTTTCAGCAAGAGCAGAAAGCAAACAGAGAGAGTGGAAGAAGCAGAGCCAGCGGCCCGATAACATTGTCTCTAAAGAAGCAGATCTTTGTCTGTGTATGCGCGTCAGCTGATATCAGTGTTTGTGTTTCTGTCTTTGGAAGTGTGCATGTTTTATGCTAACTGTAATGAAGACCCCATTTGGAATCTCACTGTCTCTTTAGCCTGTATCAAACAGTCGCCTTCATCTCCACGGCCCTGCGGGCTAACAGGCACACTTACAGTAGAGCTTCAGTACTTGTCGCAGTCTGTCAGCCTGCACTAATTGCCAGGGTTGTCCTCGATCCACCATTAATTAGCATTTTACCCCACCCAAATGATTTTTGGGTTAAAAAAATTGGAACAAAAACAGCATTTTTTTCTCTCTCTCTCTCTTTAACGAGCATCAATTAAAGTGGGTGAAGCCCAGTGTGACAAACATAGAGATATCCAGTCCACAAACCTATGGGCTGACGGAGTGGCGTTGTCCTAAGCAAACCGCGCTAATGAGATTCAACACATCAAGGCGAGGGAGGAGAGAAAAGCGGGAGGAAGATAAAAGGGACCCGAAGAAATGAGGGAATGTGAGCTGATAGTCCGGCGAGGTATTAATTGGCGACATGGTGCAGTTTGCTTTACCACAGAGGAGGAGATCCTCGAGATGAATGCTTCCCAAAGCCTCCAGCTGCCTCGGTGGAAAACCAATGCTGACTCACTCATTGGCAGTTTGTACTATTACTTTGCTTTCATGCCTTCACCTTACTTTCACCCTTTTCTTCAGTCATTAAAAAAAACAAAACAAGCACCTCTTCCCTTCACGTGACGTCCTCCCCAATTTCTTTGCTTGTTTTTCATGCTTTTGAACAGCTTATATTGAACTCAAGTTTCAATAATTTCAATGGTAACTTTATTTTAAGTTTAGTTTAGATGACTATATGTCAAACTGTGAATAATGTGTTGCATGTTCACGGGGGCCGGCCTAAGGCTCTCTAAGGATATTAGCACTTGCAGTATCAGGAGAGAAGACTTCCCATCAGCATCACAGCTCCTTTATACTTACGCTTATGCTTAATAGAAATTAGATGCCGGGCTCTTGATCCATTATAACACTTTGCCTTTATCCAGATTAAAGATAAAGGCTATCCCACATTCCTACGTCTGCAAAGAAGTCTCCATCAATCCCTTCAGACTCCATCACTCCTGCTTCATGTGTACATCACATCCTCGTCTCTGCTCTTAACCGCTCCCATCCCACCTCAACTTCTGGTCCGGTTTAACATGTTTGACCTGATACTTTCCTCCCTTTCAGCTGCTCGTGTCGCGCTGTAAGAGGTTTGTTTACGCCGCACTCTATAAGTACACACTGACTACCAGAGTTCAGGAGGCTCGATCGAAACTCGTGCAAAACTGAAATGAAATATAAAAAGAATCACTTGTTCTCTAATTATATTAAGTCATCTTCAAAGTGTCCAGGCCCAAATGTCAGCGTTATTAATGTTTCACGAAGGGAAAGCAGAAAGCTGAAATTCCACAGCTTCAGCTTGCGCTGTAGGATTAGTACACATCAAGACTTTTGAAGACCCTTTGAGGTTGAAGCCAGCTAGCATTTTAAACTATTATGCCTTCCTTAATAAAGCCTTTTAATATACTTTGGATCCTTACTCTGGCTGGGCGCCTCAATCTTTTTTTTTTTTTCCTTTCAGCATTTACCTTCAAAAGTACTAGAATTATTCATGGACTATATATACACGCACAGCTGACTGAACCCATTCCCTCTGAATCCTTCTTGATTTGCATCAGATATATTACTTTTTCTCTGACAACATCTTTCGTCTGAGCCTGCATCAGTTTAACAAACGCTGCAACAGCACATGATTGACAGTCCCGTGGACTCGTCCTCTCCCTGACTGGATCAACGCCACACTCACCGCTCTGCCATCAGTTGTCTGATTTTCAGACCGTAAAAATATGGCACCTGTTCAGACAGCGTCAAATTTCTGCCTAACTATTCCCTCAGATGAGTTTGTGAATACATCTGAGCCAAGAAGTAGGTCACGCACTTGCAAAATCAGGCTTTGTTTGAAATCTGTTAAACCGCCTTTAATTGTTTGTTGACAGGCAATTTCAAGTTGCGCCGCAGTATGTCATCATCTAAATACTTGCTAGCAATATCTGAATATATGCACCTGATGTGCTCTGGGTTTGTGGGGCTTAAATCCATCAACTCCATGACGAGAGTGACGACTGAATCGCTTTAGCTACTTTGGAAGTTCGGACCTTTTGTCAGTGAGCGTGATGTTTGATTGGCTCCTCTAACAAATAGCTTTACCCCGAGGAGCCATTAGCATTGCAAAGTGGGAATGCATGCTATGCCTGTGTGTGTGTGTGTGTGTTTCTGAAGACACACGCACAGATTCCTGCGTCACTGAGTCTGAATCGGCCTGTTTCCCCCTCACAAGAACATGCTTACAGTATTTTGCCTACTGCGCCCCTGGTGTCAGCAAATACATCTAATGAACTCCCTTTGCACTCCTGGCAGATGGCATTGTCTCTCCAAAACAGAGACGCACACACAAACACACTGCGTGCTATGACAGGGCCCACACAGGGTTGGGGCCGGGGCCATCTGGAGGCCTGGTAGGGGGAACGAGGCCCCCCCAGTGGCTCATGTTTCCGATTCAGCCTCAAATTGATTATCATGTCGCCTGTTTCCTCCAGTCTCGCTGCCACCCTACCCACCACCCCCACTGTCTAATTTCAATTACCGCGGGACACCACAGGGTCCAATCCTGACCTCATCCACCTCTGCTCTCCCCCACGCACCACTTGTTCGGTTTCTCGTCGTCTTTTTCTTTCCTTCGCTCTCACTCTGCAACGCCTCTGAACCTCCACTCCTGCTTTTCTTCTCCGTGCTCCTCTTTCACGTCTTTATCCACGCAGCCCTCCAATCGTTTCCTCCCTTCCTCTTTCTCCATCATAATCATCCATCTCTGCACTTCTCTCTTGTGGCTCCCATCGCTCTTGTTTTCCGGTATCTCCTCTCCCCTCTGCCATCTGTCCTTTATTTTGTCTTTGGAGTGAAGTGTAGTCATTTAATGGCCTTCAGTGGCCTTTGGATGACTTTTAAATTCACACAGTGTGCAGTGCAAAAATTCAGATCACAACGAGTTTTCTTAAAGTAAATAATCAAATTTTGAAACTACCTTTCCTGTTTTTCTCTGTCAAGGTTGTACTTGTCCAGGGGAATATTGATTTCTGTGCCATGATTGATATTGATTGATAAAAGAAACTGTGGTAAATGCATGAGGCAACACTAAAACCCAGCTGGTCTGGTAGAATGCATGTTTTTCTCTGCCCACGTCATTGATATGAACATGCCATTGTCCTTGCCTTGAGCTTTTCTATTGTTGTAGCATGTAACTGTCCTTGTTAGGGCTGTTTTAAATATAATGACACTCTGTTTTCCCAGCAGTGTTTGTCACTGGCAATTTTGCTCCAGTCTGACAGAACGTATTACCGCACTTCATCCAGTCATTTGGGGGTCAGCGAGGGGAAACTGGGAGCACTTGACAGGTGGTGTTTGTTTCCACTACTCATAGCTCTGCAGCAGTGGAAACATTCACTGGTTCCACGCTGCGCCACTCGGTGAATGCTCATAATTCACAGCCTCTTTGTTTGCTAAGTACAATAAATGTGCAGGGATTTGTCCTGGTGGTGTGGCTGCGAGGGATTAGAGAACAAACAACGTGACACCCAGGGCCAGACCGACTTCACATACAGTGAAAGGTGACAGCTTTAAGATACTGCGTATTAGAAATTCATGCTTTATTAGTGTTTGAAATATTTACTTCATGACTCTGTCTGAGTCATGAAGTAAATACACAAAAATATATATAAAAATTACAATGATCTTTTTTATTGTTTTTATTTGGCTAAACGTGTTTTCACTGTCATTTTAAATATGATATCAGTGCAAATGAGGGAGGCCATCATAAGGCTGAAAAACCAAAAACAAAAGAAACCAGCGAGAGAAAAAACGTTTAAGAAGAGCCAAACTTCCCCACATCTAATCAAGTGAAGAACACTCTGAGGGAGGCACTCGTATCAGTCTGCAACAAAGAGACACCTTCATGAATGTAAATCAACGGGTTTAGATGCAAACCACTGGTTACACTCAGGACAAGAAGGTCAGATTAGACTTTGACACAAAACATCTTCAGGGCCTGCACAGATAGGAAAAAGTCAGAGGAAGGGCGCCTGGGTGGTTCAGGGGTGGAGCAGGCGACCACATTCATATGCCGCTTTGTGGTGCGGGGCGGTGCGAGCTCAAGTCCCGGCTTGTCTTCAACTTGCCCTGTGTCTTTCCCCATTTCCTGTCCCTCTACACTGCAGCTCAAAGCTGCTGTGAAAAAAGAGGAAGCCAAAATAAACTTTTACCAGAATGATTGGAAGAGAAAAGCATGGCGGAGGAGAGCAACAGCTGCCGATCTGAAGCTTATCACATAATCTGTCAAATATACAGTATGTGCATGTGTAGGCCAGTGGAACTGGCCCCCTTGTGTTTATTGATGATGGTAGTAGAAGTGTGTTCAGGGCGATACTCTCTGCTCAGATTCAGCCAAATGCTGCAGAACCAATTAGTCAGATGGACGATGACCCAAAGCACACTGCAGACGCACCTCAAGTATTTCTCACAGCAAAGAATGTGATATTCTTTAATGGCCAAATTAGTAAGCTAAGCTCAACCCAACCTTGAGTTACTGAAGATAAGACTGAATGCAGAAAGACCCACAACCAAGAAGCAACGGAAGGCGCCTTCAGTAACAACATCTTTGTAAACCCCACCAAACTAAAGCTGAATCTGATTTCAAATCCAACATGGTGGTGTGGAGAGGCAAAACCACAAAAACTGTGCCAAACAAATTCTGGGCCTAACACACAAACACTAACTGAAGTTTAAAATCACCATCCATCCTCTTCCACTAATCCAGTTCCCCGGCCGAGGTGGAATCAAACCTACACCTTCTTGCTGTGAGGCAGCAGTGCTAACCACCACGCCTCTGTGCATAAGCAAAAATGTACAACACTGCTAGAACTTTAGGACATAAAGATAACACAAAATACCGGGAAACATTTGGTGCGTTCATGAACTTACAGTAGTAGAGCCACGCATCAACAATGTCTTTAGAAGTTTTCAGATAAGAGTTAAAATGTTTGGCTGGTCCTTGAGGTACAGCATGTGGAAGTGCCAGGTCAACAGAGATATGGCCGAAAGAAGATGCCAAAACTGCAGCCAAGAGAGTGTCTGACTCTGACCCGATGGACAAAACAAGAACTGTCACACATCCGGTGTGCTGCTGTTTGAACTATTTTACTGCTAAAAAATGCTGACCTTGAGCTTCTTGTCAGCACCAAACTCTTTACCCGGCAGTATAAAGCTGTAGGGGTAAAATTACATCTGGTTTAATTTTTTAATTTTTATGCGGGAAACAAGTAAAGGGGCACGGCGCTAAAACAAACCCAACAGACGAGCGCCTCGGCAAACGCAGTAGCTGCCCGGACCTGAAAATGGGTCGGTACGTCACCGCCTAACAAGCAGACTTGTTACCCATCACAGGCCTTGATTTTAAAATGTGACGTTCACTTTTTATTTCCCCTTAGAACATTTCCCAACTGTAAACTTAATTTGCTCCGTGCTTGTCTTGATTATTCATTGTCTAAATTATTTTCCGTGCACCTCCTTCCCACTTTGAGAAATTACCTCACAGTCAGATTCAATAGAAAAAATCTAACATAATAAAGGAGGCCTGAGGTCTCTTCTCTGGGAAGCTGCTCTCTCCCTCTCTCTGTTGATTATCAGTGGTGAGTTACACTGCCATCTGCTTTAATGGGCTCCACGCTTGAAAGTGCAAGACAAGCAGAAATGGAGCGAGTGGAGTGGTGAAGAAGGAGCCTCAAGGTTTACTCATCTTTCTTGGCCTCCTTCTATTTTTCTTTCCCTTCTAAACTATGTACTTCATTCTTTTCTCTGATTCTCTGTTGGCTTTCTCCACCCCCCCGCCCCCTTTTACTTTCCTTCAGTGTGGTTAATAATCTCACTCTTCCTCCAAACACTGTCCCAGTGCAATAAAGCCACATGGCACTTGGTGCAGCAAATACCATAACTCACAGTTCCTAGTAATTGATCCCTGTAGTGCAACAGTCTTGTTCTCTTTTCCCTCTCATTCCCACCCTTCCATCTATATCTTTTCCTTCCCACCTCTCTGTCGTCTCTACCAACTTTTCCCTCCACTTTCATCCAATGTTTTAAAGGCCGGGCGAATAAAAATCCGCCAAAGACAATTATTTCTGCCTCCCATTAGCTACTTTCTGCTCAGCTCACTCTTCCGAGATCACACGGCATTGCGGTGTTATACTTCCCCCTCCGCCAACAAATTCCTTCACCTCGTTTCATCCGTCCTGCTTTGCTAAAATTACAAACCAGGTCCAGACAGGCGTTCTTACCTGATTACATAAACCGCTTTCAGACCCTCATCAGGTCTTCCAATTTCATGCACGAAACTCATTTTCTTGCCCAAAATTTTGCCTTTGGTCCAAATTTGTCGTCCTCAATCCGGGATGTTGAGAGCTGGAACTGATAGAGTAGAAGTACTGCATCCCTTTGGCAAAGGGTGTATGCTGGCTAGAAAAAGTTTCCCTCCTCTCAGCTTTATGTCGACCCTGTATCCCAGCCAAAACTTATTTCCTTTTGAACCCCCCCCGGTCTCCTTTGCAATATCAACAAGCTATTAGAAGCGTGCCGCTCATGGTTGAGCACCTCTGGAGCTCGATGTTCCCTCACATGGCTGCAATCCCAGCCAAGCTTGACTCCTTTGATTCTCGTGCGCTGAATTCGTCCCCGCTTTCAGACTGGAGGTAAGAGCTAAAATGCTAATTGTTGCGGTCTCTTTAAGGTTTCGCTCTCAAATAACTCCTTAACGGGAGTTTTATCTAATTTGGCTTTGGCTCATAACATTTCAGAAAGCATTTAAAGCAATTTAATGAAGACGTAGAGTTTTAGTAGGTGAGCTAACCAACCACAGAGCAAGTTAGGGGGCTAACTTTTAAATGGTTTCCAACCAGTGCAAAATTCCGTCTACCTGTGTGGTTGATTACTGCACATGTACAGCAGTTTCGTACACTAGAGGCTGCGCTCTTAATACACTCTGGGATATATTAAAAGAGCTCAGTAAACTGAATAAGCTTACCTCGTTTGCCATGTTGGTTTGTTTGCTATGTTGGGTTAGGCTTTGGGATGTGTTGTCAAACTGCCATTAAATTCTATTAGTCCTGCTGTGATGGGAGAGCAGAAACTGACAGCTAAGACAGTCGTGTTGCTGGGACAAAAGCCTGACAAGCTCTCGTGTTTGAACCAGAAGCAATGCAGCACGTCCAGCAGACCACAACTGTGTGAGAGAGGAAGAAAGCGAGAGAAAAGGGGGAGTGGGAGGGAAGGAGAGGGAGAATTGCCTTGGCGCTCCACAGTGATGAATCTCCAGCGAGGCCTGTTTCATAACCCGTCTGCCAGCGTGGAGATCAGCCGGTAAGAGCAGGCCCTGTGGGGCTGCAGCAGAAATATATGGCTCTTTAATAATCTCCACAAACACACTCCAGTACAGTATCGTACAGTAAACCGCCCCCACACAGCTCCCGGCTCCCGTCGTGGTCCAAGCCCCTGAACGCTATCTGCACGCTTAGATTTCTTGTCATATAGATTTTTGTGGCTGCAGTGAGGAAAAGTAACCCAATCCTGTAATGATAGAAAAAGAAAATCTATTTTCCGAGTCATAGATTGCCACTATTAAACTTAATATTTTAAGCGGAAACATGTTTTGTTTAATATGCTAAAATTAGATAATCACTGAAACACTGCATTCTGCTTTTTTAGTGACACAGGTGCTTCTGGCACAGAACAGCACGGTTTTTCGCAAGAGGCACCTGCGTTCAGCACAGAAACGCTAAGAACCGCAAGGTCCTTCACTCTCATTAAGTATTTTTAGTTGTGACACAAAAATGTACTTCAGTGGAACTTTAAAACCCTTCATAATGCATCAGCACTAGAGAGCTTTGCTGAGTCCAGCGCCTGGTTAAGAATCTGCAGGTAGAAGGTCGGGTGCATGTCTGTGCCGGTTTGTTCCAGAAATTCTGCTCCAAACACAGATCAGCTGTATCTTATGTGAGTGCTGAGACGGCCTCGTGGGGAAAAAGCCATCTACTACCTGTTTTGGGGTTTTTTGTACATTTTAAAACTAAAAAAGGCAAAACATTTTGAGTTGTTTGTCTGATTTTTTCTGGCAGAGTAATCCCACTACCTGCATCTGTTCTGTCCTGCAATACAGCTGATACTCTACCTGTCACCGTCAAGACTACCGCTAAAGGACCACAAACAATACTACAAACAGTACTACTACCCATCATTCTCGATGCACTAGATGCAGGCCATTATCTTGGTGCCAGACTTTGTGGCTTCTGGCTCAATATCTTAAAGCTAATGCATCATCACTCTGCCTTACCCCAACGGCCACCCTCATATCTGGAGAATACCCCTAGCACCCATTTCCTCCTGCTTAATATACCCAGCCATTCTGCCTTGCGCTGGTCCCTTGCTCGAATGGCTTGTCCCTGCTCCCCAGCCGCCAATACGTCCCAGCCCTTCTGCCTTTACCGTCCCCAGCACGCGGTCCCTCTTTGATCATCAAACAGTCCACTGCAGAGATGGATGTGGACATCTAACAACTGGCGAACCTGTTTACTCCTGTGTGAGTACGAGCTGCAGCACGAGCACATGGTGCATGAATGTATTCAGCACCTCACCTGAGTCTGTCAGAATGATTTACAATAGTGGCAGCGATGTGCCAATGAATTTGTTACGCAGTCGGGAATGTGGTGGAGCTGGGGGGGGCAGTTATTGTTGTCCATAATTAGTCCTGCTGGTGCCCTCACAGGTGTCTATGTATGAGGGTGAACAGATAGAGAGAAATAGCGAGGGAAGGCTAACGAGAGACGGAGAGTGGATGCAGTCCTGAATAAAGAGTTAAATGCAGAGGCTGTCAGCACTTTTGTTGACCAGGGAAACTGAGGGAAGAGAGAAAGAGAATGATTTCTCTTTCATCCTGCCAAAAAAAAAAAAAAAAAATCATCAATAAAAACATCACCGCATTCCCCATCAATCCAGATCATAGACTCGACAACACTCCACAGCCATGCTTCCATCAGCCATCGTTCATCTTTTTTGAAATCTGTGCAGCCTTTCCTCTGTGACAGGAGGAGGCGATGGCGGCTGGAAGCAATCTGACGGCCCAGGACTCTCCGATCGATACCGAGGAACGGCAGCACGGTCAGCTCGCGCAGCACAGTGCGAGAGCGAGGCTGTCGCTGTCGAGCCTGGATAAATAGATCACCTGGATTACCAGCGGTCGCATTTGACTGCTGACCGCACAGGCTCTTTAATCTTGCAGCCTGACACAACTATCTTAACCTAAATGAGAGCTAGGCAACAAATTACGGATCCAGGGAGACATTTGGGACCGAAAACGATGATTCGCCATAAATAACTTAAATTGCACGACCTGTGGATTTAGCCCTTTAAATATTCATCCTGCCTAAGTGCCCTGAAGCAATTCAATTCAATGTTATTTATAAAGCACCAGTTCACAACAACAGGCGCCTCAAGGCACTTAATACTATGAGATAAAGACCCGACAATATTACAGACAGAACCCCAATAATAAGATGGTCCACAATGAGCAAGCACTGGATGACTATGCAGAGGAAGAACTCTCTTTTAACAGAAGGAGAACTCTGGCAGAACCCGGCTCGGGGAGGGGCAGCCATCTGGTTGGCATTTTTTTTTTTTTTTGGGGGGGGGGGGCAAGCCTAGCCCGAAAAAAGTCTAGGAGGGAAAGGGAGGAAAACAAAAACCTGGGAAGGGCAAAAAG
>VUQK01005482.1:1358-14730 GCA_015106715.1 Bujurquina vittata | reverse complement strand
CACCTTTTCAGACAAAACAAAAAGTAATTAGCTGGCTGCTTATTAACCCCCCCCCCCAAAAAAAAAATAAAATAAAATCACAGCATGTCCATTAATAGGGAACTAGGGACTCCCAGCCTGTTCCTATTCCCAGGGTGTCAAATACTGCTGTTTTGCCAAAGCTGTCGGGGGTCTCTTTGATGTGCCAGACAATGGAAAAAGTGACATGCTTTCCCTCTCGAATCTATGCTTTTAAAGGACCTCATTGAGGAAGCTGGGTCATCAGTGTGAAGAGGTAACCGGACTAAAGAGGTGCCTAAACCTGCCCAGTGACAGCGAGTGAAAGTACAAGTGAGTGAAGACAAAGTGAGAGTCCCAAACAGGATAGGAACTCATAAAAGTGAACACAACAAGCCTACAAAAAAACCGACTTTGTTTCATATGTGTGCGATCCAATGAACAGGTCGAGGCAGCGAATACAGAAGGCAGACTCTTCTTCCTAAAAGAAACGACCAGCACTACTACAAACAAGATGAGTTCAAAATAAATACATTTAAGGATAGCGTTTTCCGTGGTGAGCTGCCACATAAGTGAGATGTGATGTTTGCTGTGTGAGTGTAGACGGTATAGAGGAGTATAGAGCTGCGCTGGGCCTGTGTGGTTCTGGAGGAAGCAGATGATAGAGAGGAAGTGTGGTAGTGCATGAGGGAGTCAAGCGTGACAGAGAAGTGTGCGAGGCTGGTGCAGGACACTGCTGGGTCCAAGGTGGGGGGGGGGGGGGGATTGCATCAGGGATCTGCTCTGAGCCCCTTCTTGTTCGCAGTGGCGATGGACAGGCTGCGTTGGACGACAGTGTGATCCGTTGTGAGAGAACGCTACAAAAACTGACGATCTAACTAAGTCTTAAAATCTTACATTAAGCCAAAAAAAGTACTTTTGATCCTGTTTTGAGAGTGAGATGCTAAGCGAGAGCTGAATGTGCACGAACATCAAATGTGTTTTGTCTAAAAACTGGATATTTACACTTGATTATAGTCTGAATCGTCCCGAAGAAATAATCTGCCAGTGCAATAATATAATTACACTTATATCTTTCCATTCTAAAGACTAGAAATGTTGTCTTATTTCAATTATCTTACAGCACAGGCAGATTTTTTCACTTACTTTGGGAAGATTCAGACTATAATCAAGTGTAAATATCTATTTCTTTAGACAAAACACATTTAATAATACACATTCAGCTCTCGCTTAGCATGTCACTCTCAAAACAAGATTAAAAATACTTTTTTTGGGGGGCTTAATATAAGATTTTGAGACTTAGTTAGATTTTCACTTTTTGTAGCGTTCTCTCACAACAGATCACACTGTCGTCCGCAAACATCGTCGTCCACGCAGCCTGTCCATCGCCGCTGCAAACAAGAAGGGGCTCAGAGCAGATCTAGATTTTCAGTTTTTGCAGGGAGCAGGTGGAGGAGAGCCTGGAGAGGTGGAGGCATGCTCTGGAAAGAAGAGGAATGAAAGTCAGAAGCAAGCGATCAGAATGCATGTGTGTGAATGAGAGGGAGGCAGACGCAAAGGTGAACATGCAGGTAGATGAGTTTGAATACCTGGGTCGAGCATCCAAAGTGAGGCGATGAAGAGAGTGAAGGCAGGGTGGAGTGGGATGGGGGCGAGGGTCAGTAGTGACAGAAGGATATCCACAAGAGTGAAGGGAAGATTTAGTGGGAGCTGCTAAGATGTATGGTTTGGAGACAGTGACACTACCTAGAAGATGTTAACGCTTTCATCGGGAGGGAGCAGGATGGGCAGGAACAGAAACGAGTATCAGAGGGACAGAAATGGTTGAATATGGAGCTGCCAGGCAGGAGGGAAAAAAGGAAGACCACTGAGAAGATTCATGGATGCAGCGGAGGAGGACATGCAGAGGGTTGGTGTGACAGAGGAGGATCTTAGTGATAGGGCGAGGTGAAGGCAGGTGATCCGCTGTGGACACCTGCAAACGGAGCAGCTGAAGGAAGAATAATGACACGGGGAGGTCAGCATTTCTTGATGTGGTGGTGGCAGTCTGCGGGAGGGAGACAGCTCTGCTCTACAGGAAGCAGGACCAGCGCTACTTCTGGCAGGAGTTCACTACATCACCAAAGAGCGATTAATGACTCGGGATTCGCTACGGGTGGAAAACTGAGGAGAAGCATTTTCATGTATAGAAACTCTCTCACAGAACTTAATGATTAATAATTAGACTAAGTCCCGGTCCATCAGTCAACAAAATGATAGCGACAAAGTCAATCCTCCCATAGAGCAGCTGATGCTTACTGGTTAGTCACACTCACTGCACACAACAACAAGTGCATCACTTTGAAATTTAAAATTACATCTCAGTAGCCTGCAAATGTAACCAGAAAAGGAAAATTAATTATGACAAGTACGCATGCTGAAAGGTACAACTTTAAATTCTGACTAAATACATGAAAGGCAACGCGTGCCGGCACTGAATTCAAGAAAATTTGTGAGGAAGGGAGGTCAAGGTTGGCAGCTCAGATGAGGAGCAAGAGGACTAAAAAACTTTTGTGGTGGCTTTGCTGTATTTATCTGGTGTATTCAAGTCAATCCCTGCACATGTGAGTAAGAGGGACTTTTACGTGGGGTGCCTCCATCTCCACGGGTCAAACAGACGGACTCTGCTCTGAGCAGCGTCTCAGCCACTTGCCTATCTTGGTGACCCTGAAGTCCTTCTTTACTTGTGTGTGTGTGTGTGTAGTCACACGAAGGTCAGGCAGCCAGGTTGTTGGCAAAAGATTAGAAAGTACCTCATCTGACTGGAGGAATAAATATAAAAACTCTCTCAGTGGATGGAGAACCCTGTTCTCTTTGGTACCAAGCAAGCTGCAGGAACCCATTTTAAAACTCACATCTTAATCTCCTCGAGTGAAGGAAACCTGATCTAATCATATACCACCCAGGGCTTAATTGCTTAAATGCAATGCGGGCTGAAAGAAAAGCCGCTGCTCTGTAATTCTCTGTGACTCACGGTGACTCAAACGAGAGTCAAATAACTGCACCGCATGAAATGACGTAACGTCCAGCGGTCTGCCTTTATATTCTAGAAGGTGCCATATTTATTTTCCAATCAGATCTCCCCGTGTCCCTGCTTCACAGGACTCTTTGTCCCCGCATACGTAGAACATGAAATCTGTAATCTGCTAATAAAACTTAGAGTTTATCTGGGTTGCCATGGTGAACACATCGCAGAGGTGTTGGTTGTCTTTTCTTTAAAAAGAGAGCGTCGCTCACATGGACAGGAGTGAAGTATCATTGCAGACAGGAGAAGACAGATATTATGCAAACGCTGCGTTAGACGATCTCTTCACCTGTGAGCTCCAGATATAATATACACCAATGATTCCTGCACGGAGCCTGTGGGGAAATCCACAGCAATTCCAGCCTCCATTGACATTTAAGTCGGAGGAGTGAGCGTGATTGTGAACGCCTGTGTGCAGATTTATGCGTCTAAGCATCCACGTTAGTGTGTTTTATGCGTTTGAATCCATCTTTTAGATTGCATGTTTTCTCCTGATTCACGCCGCTCTCCCCACACGGGCGCAGCGCGACTGTGCTCCTCTCCGTCCGTCAATCAGACAGCTGATTAGATCGAAGTGTCAGCACCTAAACAGATTATAGCGGCAAGAGGGAAGCACGAAGGCAATAACACACTCGCAGCCGCAATCTGTTGCTTTTAACTTCATTTCACAGACAGGCTCCTCTCACTTTCAAATATCTCCACCGGCATCACAATTCAGCTAAAAGGCTACAAGAATTTTTATTGGATCAATCGTTCTGCCACAGCAAACGCAAATGTTTGTGTTTTCCCTTTAAAGGAAGAAGAGAAGTCCTGCTGCTCTGCATCAAAACTCAAATACGTGCGCAATCAAGGAGTAAGACTAAAGGGTACATCCGTTCAAAGGAGTCATTCGAACCGGTGAACGGCCTTTAAAAATATTTAATGTCAGTGTTCATCTGCCTTATAGAGACAAGAAAGAATCCAACAACCCAAAAAAAGGAAGCTTTGTGCCCCGCTGTACGTTCATTTATCCCCATTTTAACGCCGCGGCAGAATTGGCTCTCTTTTAGCTCCAGCACGAGTGACTATTCCACCAAGAGCCAAAATGATTCAGCTGAGATAATCTGAGAAAACGAACAAAAGCAAAACAAGTCATTTCTTTGGCTTGTAAGTCAGGTCAGCTCTTCCTCATGCCATTATCGATTCATGCATTTACTTTCTATCAGTTGCATTTAAAACATTTCTGCACTTGCTTTTGCAGCACTACCAGTTATGCTTTTTACCTTTTAGGGGTTTTTTTTTTGTTGCTCAAGTTCAAAAATGGGAATAAAGCCTGCGTGACTCACTTATGGTGTCAAAGCCTCCCTGCAGAGCTTCGCTAATTGGCCTCCCTCTCTCCAAGACCAATCAAAACAGCTGATAATTGGAACAGCAGGGGGTAGGCGGGAGGTCACGCAGGACACTGCCTCGCTTCTCATCGGGTTCTTCTCTAATGCACCCCCTCCCCCCCTCTCCCGGCTCTCAGTATGCATTTACAACCTTAATTTGGCTACTACTACCTCAGCAGTAATGCCCACATGTTGTCTGCCAAGTCTGCCTCGTTTTCCTCTCAACCTGCTGCCTTTGCGTTACAGCCACTAAAACGCACTCTGTCTCATCTTTCGTGAGGCGTGACGCAGCAGCAGTGTTTCTGTGTGGGCACACGTCTTCGTATTGAAAGGATCACTGCAGAACCATCTGCAGATACCGACAAGCGGAGGATAACAGAGAGAGCATGGAGTCAGAACAGCTGAACGCATGTATAAAACTCCACCCAGGAGCCAGGTCATGTCATCAATGTGCATACAAAACTTGACAAAGTACTTATACTTCAAAAAAAAATACAAATGTATTCATCAGAGTAAAAAAGTTTAACTTCTGATAAGAGAATTTAGATGCGAGTTGAGCCCCCAGTGGGGCTACAGTGGGGGCCCCCGATGGAGGCCACAGGGGTGCAGTTACTTTTTGTTTTGGCAACAAAATTCCACCTCATAATCTATTTCACCACCTCCCACTCCATATTCCAGGACTCTGTAACTTGCAGCTGCTACTTGTTTTTCTGGCTCGCACTTTTCATTCGTCAGGAACGGCATTGCATGTCTGCGGTGAGTGACTGCGCTTTTTTCAGAGGATAGCAGGGTAATGATGGGACTGCAGAGGCCTTTGGAGGAAAAAAGGCTCGGCCCAAGCTCTGGCCCTCCTGTGCTCTTCTTCCCAAGATCAACAGTTAATTGCTCCTCTGAGACCTTATGCTGGCTATCTGCACTCAACATCACCAAAGTCTGTGTGCTACACGAGTGCTATATGATCTTCAGTGTGGACAAGAAGATTAGCGGCAGTCGTAGCCAGGTCACGCTAATGTCAGGCCGAGTCACATCTGTTCTCCACATCCTGATTTATGGTTTAGAAATGAAGGCTTTCCATACTAAGCCCCTAAAGAGACACTGGGGAGGGTTTCAGAGTCAGTTTCCCTCAGCAGAAAGGATTCAACTTCGTCAACTGGTTTCTTATTACAGTTTGCTCGGGCTTTGAGTGAAAGTCAGCTTAAAGAAAAATATGAAGTGCAGTGAGAGATGCTGACTTCAAAAATCAATCAAGAAATTAAAACTCTGCATATGTGAGAAGAAAACCTAAAGAATGTCCTCTTTACCCAGGAGGCAGCATCTATTCAACAGCCAAATCCCCATTTTCTTCACCTTCCTGGAGCCTAATTATAATAAGACACAGTTTCCGACCACTTCATTCAATTCTTTGAGTGAATACAGCATAGTTCAGGGAGCAGAGTGCAGGCACGTTGAGCATAACTGGCAGCTTGAGCACATAATCCCAACTACAACATGGCACAAAGCAGAGAGGAGGAAGCAGAGGGGATGAGGGGAAGGAGAGAGGAGACAGCGATAGAAAAGGAAGACGGGAGAGGTTAGAGGTGGAGAGAAGAAAGGAGCAGCCGAGGAAGAGAAAAGTGGGCAGATAATCTATGTAAAACAAAAAAAAAGACAAGCTGTGCAACTGATGTACAAAGTACCAGCAAAGAGGGAAATTAGCTTGTTGTTAAGGTTGAAAATATATTAAAGATCTCATCCGCGACTTTAAAATCACATGAACGTTGATCCCGAGCAGCGCATCTGTGCTGCTCGCCTGCGTGGAAGACATTTGTGATCGTTCAGCAGTCAATGAAATGCAGTCAGTATAAACACATTATACTTCTCAGTGATGCCTTATGAGGAAGAAACAGCTGCAACAATAAGCTGATGAGAATGTCAATGTGTTTACTGACAAATCTACACCTTAATTATAGGAAAATCCTGTGTAGTGTTTTTTTTTTGAATGATCTACTCATGATAAAAGTTTACAGGGTTATAGTTTAACTGACAGTTGCAAACCTCCATAGCTGAAACGCCACGAAGACTCTGTTATCACACCACCTGTGCAGCAAGCACGATCATGCAGCAAAGCCACTACATCAACCACGTAAAATCCGCCAGTGTTTCACACAAATAAAGCTAATGTTTAGGTTATTTAAGAATCTAAAATGCATTATAACTCCTCAACAGGACTTAAAGTCAGGCTGCAGCTGTGCCAAACGCAGATGATGTTTTAAATGTGGAGTCCAAAATCAACTGAGATCACGTTTTATCCAGATCTCTAGAAAGCTAGCAGCTACACTAACTCACATATCTGCACGCAGTGCGACTCCTAGCTTAGCTGGCTATGCATCTTGATCTTTGGAAGATTTTTATAAACTCATCTCAAGGCCGACAGCGGCCGGCGTCTCTTTCTCTTGCAGTGACACCTGCAGGACCACGTCTAACGAGGGGCTGAGGTGACACCTGAAAGGATTTTTTGTGAATGAAACCTTGGCTGTGGGAAATTTGAAGGCTTCAAATGCAGAAGCACACGTGGAGATTCAATGAAGAAGATGAAGTTAATTGGACAAATAATAGTAGATGTGATAATCACGCTGCACGCTGTGAGGTCTGGCAAAACGGCTGAATTCGGTGTTTGTGTTATTTGCAGGATTAGGCGGCACGCGGCCTGCATTTGTCTAAAGGTGACCTATTAAACTACTGAGCACAATACGCCACGCTTAAATCCCGACTGAAGGGCATGGATAATGCATATTTAAATTTCAAATCCACAGTTCTACCACTTTAACTCAGTACTCTCATACGCATTTCACCTTAATCTGCAGAGTGTAGGGGCCTTGAAAGTTATTAAATTAAAGGGTTCTGTTCCCTTGTGAGTGTGAAGCAAAATTGCTAAAATGACCTCAGGCTCCATCGGGATCAAATTTGCTCTTGACCAACAAATGAACTGCTGCATTAATGCGTACTTCCACATTCATTTACTCACTACACAAACTGTTACAACCCCCCCCCCCTTTGATTTCCATAACTCCACTGCCAGCGAGGCTAAAGTGGTTTACCTCAATAGAAATATTAGCAAAGAAAACATTGGTTCACCAGCTGAGTGACTTTACTGTTTAATTCAGTGGTAAGTATGCACAGAGGCGGCTAATTCCGTCTGAAAGTGCATCAGCCCAGCAGCTGCGGATGAATTAACTTATCATATCGTGGCCTGGTTATTCCAGGGTGTAAATCTCTAGTCAGGAAAACAAGTCAAACATCTTAAGATGGAGTGTGGTTGAGTGTGGGAATACATTACTTTGGATTCCCACTTGTAAATGAAATTGGTTTCCTTGCCAGTCGTAAGCGCATTTGCACCGAGTGCATTTCAACCTTCACTTCCCCAAGTTAAGATGCAGGAGCACCGGCGCTTTGCATGTAAATCTCTCAAGTTTAAGCACACAGCCTACGCTCGCTGGCTTGCTCTTTCTGTCCCTTTCTTTAACACAAACACACACTCTGTCTCACACTCCCTTTCTCTCACTCACACACTCACACGGCTGCACGGCAAATCCAACTCTTGACTTTACCTCTCTAAAACTTGATAACTTGAATTTCCCATGAAATACACTGCAGGGCAATTCCAAAACAAGTCACTGGCAAATTCAAATGCACACACACACACACACACACACACGCAAACACAGCTTGTATACACACTCACACTCATTAGCACAACTGCATCAAGTCTCTGGCAAGTGGATACAAACACCTACACACACAAATCTGCACTCACTCGTCATCTGAACAAGTAAATGTTACAAGAATTTTTTTTCTTCCTGTCTGTGATGCAAAATCAGGTAGAAACAGAGCAGGGGCTTAATTACTCATATAGATAATGTAGCATAGTTATTGGACAAGAATAGCACTGAGGGTTTTTCTTATTTTTATTTATTTACTGTCTTTTATTTAAAATGGCAGTAAAAGATTAAACTAACACGGAGAGGGGAACAAAGTCCTTACTTTGAGTCCTCTCCTTGCATATCTTTCACTGATGAATTGAACAAATTCTGCAGCATCGTGTTTGTCGACATTATGCGGTTGTGTTGGAATCTTCGCCGTAAAACCTCACCGCTTCACCAAAGCCTCAAATCACAACCGCGGCCCGCGACTTTGACCGATGCAAATCAGCCAGTGCTTTGGAAACGTCCTGCAGCTCAGTGGGCTCAAGTCTGACGCCAAAACCCTGTGTTTGATTTACATCATGAGACCACACAGACCTCAGTACAGCCAAGTGAAGCATATTCTGTTATGACATTCATATGTCAATATGCAGTCGGGTTTAGAAATCCAAACCAAACTAGAGAATGACTCCAAAGTGCACAGCCAAAGTGCTCTGCCGCAGAACGACCACACTGTGGGTCCAAAGGTCCAATATTTACATCATTATCTCCTCCGTTTTCTCCCCCTCTGAAAACTCAGTCTGCCCTGCAGCGAACTGGCACCAGAATCCCGCTCCTGTCATGGCTTTCCCGATAAATAAATACACTTGATTTGCAATGTTAGGGCTTTATTTTTGGCAGTTGTTGCACGTTGTGCGAGCCGTTAAGTCCTGGGACCTTGTATGGTTCTGTGTGTGTGTGTGTGTGTGTGTGTGTGTCTGTATGTGAACTCTTTAAGCTAATATACAAAAGTTTTAAATGACCTAAAGGTAAAGTTTCAGTGAGCAGCTGCAGCTTTTAAAAACACTGGACACATTTCAACTACGCTCAGGTATAGTATATATGGTATAGTTTGCAGCTTGTTCCCGTGGTTTGGTTTCTTTTCCAAATGAGCCAAAACGTGTCACCACGTGACAAAGTCACATACAGCTGGGGTGGGAAGGTGTGTTCTGGACTCCCGAGCCCTCGGGTCACTTAACGACCAGTTGCTTGTTTGTATTTTCTGCATATTTATGGTACTTTCCATGCAAAGCACAAAGCGTTTGCTCAAACCTGCTGAATGGGATCAAGGTCCGATCACGTTCTCACGTGAGCCACTCTGGTGTGTTCATTTGGAACCGGACCAAGGCCGATTCCTCAAAGGGGTCTCGGTGTGGCTGCTTTGGTCAGTACCTGAGCGCGATTACCCTCTGCACGAATGAACCACGCCAAGAGGGAAAAGGAACCAGAGTTCAATTTAAACAGACTCAGTGGCGCAGGTGAGAAAATGCCCTAAGTGCTTTTGTCAAATGGCTTTAATCGCAGCTGACTTTCTGGGCAGTGTTGGGTTAAATACAAGAAATGCATCTTTTATTTCTTTTTTTAACTGCATTCACGAATCCTTTACTTCCCTGGAGAAAGTAATTTGTTGCACTACGTTTGCACAACAGCAGAAATCCTGAGATGCGCTGTTGGTGTTAACATGTGAACGCCAGGACATCAGCACAAAGCTCAGCGCTAATAAGGACGACACGCATTCTCCAGTTGGAGGCCACTCTACACAGAGCTTCCCCACCTTCCATGCAAACTAGGAACAGGTGATTGTTGTGCAAGCACACATTTTTTTATGGATAAAACAGGTCATTTCCAGTTTCATGTTGTAACCACGGGTCCATTACATGTCTGCACTTTGTCCTGTTTCAAACCTACTTAAGTACATTTATCAACAGTTGTTCAACAGTTGTCATTTTTCCTAATACTTTAAGTTTCCTCATTTTGGTCATTTACCTCTTTCTTGTATATTCCTTTGACTAATTCGGCCTGATTTCTGAATCGTATCTTTTTGCGTGGCCCTTGCTGTAATTGTTAGCTTTGCTAGCTGGTCACCTGCTATTGACCTTTAGCTTGTTATGCTATAATAATCTTTACCTAAAAATGATAACTTGTTCTGTGTAGCACCCGTGGTTCCCGGAGGAACTTTTCAATATGTACTTTTTTATATCTGAAATGACAATAAAACCTCTCAACTCAGCTCAGCTAAACCATGCTCTTCTCAGCACAGTGTCACCACTTATACCATAAAAGATCAACACCTAAATCTCCTCGGCTCAGTCGTAGCTACCATGCCATCAACTCCCACCAACATTTCTGGCTACTTACTTCCCAAGTCCATCAGCTTGTTCTCAGGAACACAACGTGGAAAGCCAGAATAGCTCTGCGGAGCCACGTCAAAGTGCCCACCGGGCTCTGAACCGCTGCAGGCTTTCCATTGTTACGGCAGACTGATATCAGTGGGAAGGAAATGCCCCCACTCATTTTTCAGTCCACAAAATGAAGCGGAGGTAGCATTCCGGTGGGAATATAGGTGCGTGTGTGCGGCGTGCCAACATCAGTGATTTAAACGGATATACTCCACAGGCCCAGCAGCAGAGTGTTGTGAATTACCCATCAGGACGTCTTTCTCTCTGCAGTGCGCAAAACAAGGCCAACCCTGTGCTCACACACACACAAAACACCTGCACGCACGCACGCACGCACACACACACACACACGTGCCCGCGATGCACATTAGCATGTTTGGCTGTGCAGCTCTCACGCTGGTCCAATTGCACAGTATGTCCCTTTCACCTCTCCCTCCCTCTGGCTGGACAGTGATAAGTACCCTGCTCTCAGGCAACGTAAAGCTGTGAATAATGGATGAAGTACAAGTTGTGAGTGACCACAGCAGAGAGCGCTCGTGACAGACACAGACACAATGACAGACATGGCGGGGACAGCGGGCGTCTGTCTTTTTCGCTGCCTCTTCTCCCCCACGTCTGTCTCTGTCTGCCGCTTTCTTTATCTCCATCGTTATTGTAACAAATCAGCAGGATAAAACGTATCTTTTTATTTCAAAATAACATGATTCAGACTTCGGAAAAACAAATTTCACTCAGCGAGTCGTCCTGTCTGACAGCCTCCAGTAATTTGACCCGGGGTCGCCAAGCTTCACTGTTTACAATCTTATTTGACCTTAAAACCACTCGCACCATGTCTGTCTCAATTTATGAATAACAGCAGCATCAACACACATGCACAAACATCACCCTCCGTTCCCTTAAGGTGGTACGGTCATGCCAGCTCTAATTCTCATAATACTTTGCATGCGTTATTTCAAGCTGTCCTGGAATGCTGTTTACCATTAGGGTTTCTTTTAGCATGCAATGTGCACAAAGTACGCATGTGTGCACCAGCGTAACTCCGATTCCGGGTCAGAAGGAAGGGCAGGCCGTGTGACATTTTGCGAGGTCTTTGAGGCTCGGTGCCAGTAACCTGTGGGGGTGGCGGCGGGTATCTCGTTCCCGCCTGGCTAGCCGATTGCCACGGTTACCTTCGGGGCTCACAACACGCTCAGTGACCTGTGCTGCTCTGCTTGAGCAGATAATGCAAGAGTGGGCAGAAGAGCCGAAGACGCTCTTAAGTAAACACAAAATTATAATGTCATGTAACTGACCCTGCCCTGTTAATGTTGCTTAATAAAGTTTGTGGGTTTTCTCAAACCTCTTTAAATATGCATCGCTCCGGCGGGCTGGCATTTATCTTCCCGTCGCCCTGGATTCTGCTCGTCTTTGTTTTCAATCATTTTTGCATCAAATACATGTTGCAGGCGGAGAACTTTCTAAAACTTTTGCTCAGGTTGGACACGTGGATACAAATGGAGGCTTCATCCAAATATAATCACATTATTTTGATTTGATGTAAACTTTTTAAATCCCTTGAGGCTCCACTTGTGATTTTTCTCCATGTGTTGGAAAGTGTGTCTCGTTTATAGAAGCAGTCCCGCCTGAGGAGCGCAGACTTACGGCATTTTTTACACCAGGCGTGTAAATTCCTGCAAAAAGTTTCGTGCGTTAAAAATATTTTTCGGACCCGCCCGTTCTTAATGCAGCCGTTCACACCGACCGCGTCATTTCACAAGACGATTTTGCGGCATTTATTTTTTTCTGATCAAGTTCGATTTTTCTGACTTTCGCAAGTGAACAAACAGATCTGAACAAACAGATCTGACCAATCAGAGCGCCGCATTTAGTAACATGTGAGCTTATAGCTCAAAATGCACACCGGTGCACTGTATAAACAGTGATGTGGGAACAGTAAAACTACTATTTTACCTCAGACAGCTACACGCTGCTCCGGGTCAGTCGGCTCTCTGGTATAAAATCTGACCGAGCCGTCAGAGGCGGCCATTTTTATTGCCTAAAAAAATGCCAAAATGTCTCAGGCATGCCACAGTTTCAGTTTTAGGCTAAAGGAGTCTTTATGCTCTCCTGGCAATCGATAAATTAACACGGTGTTTAATTGTATGATGCTAACATCCTTTGTGTTAGCGCCTTGCTTGGCTAATGAGGTCAATGCTTTCGTTAGCATCACATAAGCACTGGCCAGAGGCTTTTTCGCTGAGGCCCAAAAAAATGATTACAGATTTAAGACTCAGATAAACAAGGTTTTAGCAAGCTTTGATACTTAATTCAATTTTAATCTTTTACTTTCAAAGATATAATGTCTTTCTTTCCGTTGCCTCTACCCCCCATTTGTTTTATGCAGATTGGTTGTTCTTATGAGGTGCAATAAAGTTGGTCTAAAACTGCTAATCTAAAGCATTTAACGCTATTACAGAGCAAAACAATAGATTTACCTCAGAGCTCTGTTTCTAATTAATCATCAGTTTTTATATTAAGGCTGGAAAAATTGTGCAAAGTCTCTAAGAATGGAAATGGGAGAATAAACGCTCTAGGCGTGGCCCATCATGAGCTCCTCTGACTAAGAATGCTGATGTAAAATAAGCTCTCTCTTTCAGTCATGACTCATTCGGTTTGGGAGGACATCTTTGGCTTTCTCGTTTAATGATAATAGCTCATCCTAAAGACAGTGCACCGGTGGCTAAATCTCTAGAGATGACAATGCTATAAGATGATGAGAGTGTGTTCTGGGGGGGGGGGGTAAAAGAGGATTGGGAAGTATTCCCCTGGTAGGCTCAACCAAACAGG
>VUQK01005477.1:16967-27024 GCA_015106715.1 Bujurquina vittata | reverse complement strand
AAAGACAAAGAAAAAAATGAAAAAAAAAAAAAAAAAAAAAATACAAAACAAAATAGGCAACAACAAACTGAAACATGAGATGAATAACATAAATGTGCAGCAGAGCCAAGAACAATGCATCAGTGATCCTCCAATCACTTGGAGGAAAAGGCAGAACTTATAAATGCCAATGCATTCAACAATAAGCAAGCCAGACCAGCAGGAAATAAAACTATCACAGCAACCAAAAAGATAAAAAAAAAACACATCCCAATTATATATTTACTACTGTCACGTCTTCTAATTTAGTACACAGGTGATGTCCTAGTGTGAGGATTCTCACCTGCTCTCCTGATGGGGCAGGCTGCTAGCTGGCTGTGTCTCCTCAGGCAAAAGTGAGTGCCGTGCAGCGAGCTGGGGCTGGTCAGTAGTGGAGGTGGTGGAGTAGGAGGAGGTGTAGGGGGCCACAGCCAGCGTGGTGCTGGCTCCAGCACTTGGCCCCGTGCTTGAGGAATGTATGGACGGACAGCAGAGAGGGGTGTCAGCTGACAGGGAGAGTGCAGAAAAGATGGAGGGAGAAAAAGAAGATTCGTGCAAAGATTGCCCAATCTTTGCCTCGGAAGAGGTTCTCGAGTTTGGTGCTACTTTTGCGTGGAGGTCTTCAAATCTGATCTCAGCTGGTTTTCGTATTACGCAGTTTTCTGTAACACGCGCTGCTGTGGTTTCCTTTAAAGGTATATCTGATGTTGCGTTAGACTCTCTGCGACACGTTTGGTCATTACTGGTGCTGCAGTCGAGCAAACCTGCCTGTTTATCTAAAGCCGATGAGGAAGAAAGAACCGATTTAGAAGGCTGATATGATGATGGGCCTTCACTGACTTCTGAAATGTTTTGCACGAGGCGTAAAAACTGTTCAAACTCTCTGTCCCCACTTTTGCTTTGGCTGTTCGGGCTGTCACCGCTGCTCTGTCGGGAGACTCCCTTCGGTCTAAAACGTGCGCTGACTACCCCTGAAAAAGACCCCGTCTGGTTAGGTTTGACTAACTCGGCTTGATTATTGCAATTTTCATCAAAGTCCTTTTGTGTCTTGTTAAAATCATCATCCTCATTTCTTTTTTCTTCTCTGCATTCAACAGCTGGTGAATTACACGTCTGATTTCGTGACATCATAGCAGCAATCTCTCGGCTGTTTACCCTGGAGTGACCAAGCGGTGTTACGTTGTTCAGTTCACTTCGATAATCACAGCAATTGTCTTGGCAGACTGGAGCTACTTTGCACAGCTTATTGGAAGATATTTCAAATGAAGAGTTCATCTCAGGGATGTAAGTGTCCTTCAAAGTAAAGATTTCTTCAGGTGTTGTTTCCAAATGGTAGACGGCCAGCTGCAAATTTTCAGGCGACTGCTGTAAAATCCCACTCAAGCCGTCGATGCTCTTGAGAGTATCAGCGACCTCCGACTGAGAAGATCCATCAGAATCAATAAAACCAAAGTCTGAATTATTCACATTCATGTTCAGATCTCCTAAAGTTAGCGAGAAAGAGATGTTATTGTTGGTGCATGTAGTTTCAGGTAGATTAGCCTCCAGTGTCTCCTCTCCTGGAGCGCGTGAAATATCTAGTACTTTTGCATCTGTATGGGAGAGAGTAGTAGGTGACATTTTTAGAAGATCTGTAACAGATACCTCACTATCAAGAAGCATTTTAGGCCCTGAGCTCTTAGATGTCATCTTAATTCCAGCACTTTCCTCAGTGCTAAGTGATAACTGACTGTTTACTTTGCACTGTCCATAATTTCTTCTACACATGCGTCCATACAAGTCTTGCTCAAACAACATCCCTCCCCAGCAATCAGTCTCATCTTCCAGAGGTTCATATTTGAACTTTTTGAGTTTGTCTTCTGGGGTGAACCCCGGAGAAGTAACGTTTGTGTAGGACTGGGAGTTCACACCGAGGGACTCGGTGGTCTCGCTGCTCGTGTGTGGGTCAGGCGATATGTTGTTTCTTTTACACTCTCCTTCTCTTCCACGCTGAAGTGAGGCCACACCGGTCTGAGAGAGGAGGTAGGCTTCTTTATGAACAGCTAGCTCCTGACCTCTGTGGAGCCAGCCATCAGAATAAATTTCATTCACTGGCGTCCTTAAAAGCCTCCTTGGAGGCAAAGGTGGAGGATTCTCATTACACGTTTGCAGTTCTGGTGCATAGTTATTAGCCAGGTGATAACTACGTTTACGAGATGAAGCCGGGCTGGTTGCCAACTGTTTTTGGGGAAGACAAACTTTAGGTGAATTGAGCCTGCTGGAGGCAAAGGCATCAAACGAATCCTCCCATTCTCCTGCACCCTCTGACCTGGAGCAAGGAGCGGAGTGATTAGGGGAATTTGGTGTGGCCACTTTGGGTAATAATGCAGGAAGCGATATCTGCCTAGCTACTGGCCTGGGGCGCTCCCGCTTTATGGAAACCACATTTGTAGCACTAACTTCACGAGGAGTACCGGGTGTGCAAGGCTGGGCAGGCAGAGTGGTGTAATGAAAGGGGGACGAGCTGGCAGAGGAGCAAAGTTCAAAAGCAGGTGACTTCTGCAACTCTTCAGCTATGAGCTCCTCAAAAAAGGGATTGCGCTGCATATGTGGGAGGAAAGGGTTGGAAGGGGAGATGGGGGCTGAGGAGGGGGAGGTTGAAGGGGTGAAGAGATTGATGTGACTGCAGTCATCAGGTGAGACATGACCAGAGGGAGAGGAAGAGGGAGAGGAGCACTGAGGAGGAACAGGGGAACGAGGAGGGAGGGGAGGGGGTACGTCTGAGCTGCTTTCTACCTTAGGAGAAACTTCCAGCCTGTGAAGGAAATAGGGCACAATAGTCCTCTTAGTTAATGATGTGCCAGGTTACCAGACGGGGAACATTGTTCTTACAAAAACAGAAAAGATAACAAGAATGCAAGCTGATATTCCTCAACAGAAAGAGGGACATTTCCGCTCAACTTCAGTCTTAAAAACTTCATCAGATACAAAACGAGTCTCATGATAGACTTATGGAAAGAGTAACACAAAATAAAGAAGCAAAGCACAAAATAATCAAGCAACAAAAAGTAACTAAAACACTTTGCCATTCAAGCACCAACTGCACTGGCAGCTATTCTGTTGGGTGAGCTCATACCAACATGGAATGATGTTCTTCACATCCTTTCTCAAAACCATTCATAGGAAGAAGCACACTCTGGTAGAGAAACTGGCAATGCAGGAGTGCTACTTGTGGAAAATATAGTATGAGATGATGACACAGCATGGTTGCAAAATGGAGAAAGTTATGATTGAAATCAATTCCATTTTCACATGAGCAGGCAGAAGAGTGAACACTGAACCCGGGACACCCAAATGAATACAGGCCTCTCACGCGCCTGGGCCGTCAAATCGTCTGAAGCTCAAAGGCAAATTTGTAAATGAGCCCAACTCACCTTGGTTTGTTCTGGGAGTCACTAGAGCCAAACCAGCCTCTGAGCCTCCCCTCAGATGTGGAACCAGCATGGCTGAGGTCTGACTTAGATGGGAGAGAATCACTCCTCCCTCCAGAGAATAACGTCTTTCTTAGCTTCCTCCCTTTGTCCGCTGATTCAGCGGCTGAGGAGACCATTGGCATGGCTGCCCGCTCGGGGCAACCCGCTATCTGAGCTTGCTGAGCAGAAGCAGACGATGCCTGAGCATCTTTTTCTTCCTCCTTCTCCTCTTTCTTCAATTTGTCAAAGGACCAGCGTCGGCCCTCCGCAAAGGAAGCTTTGTCCTCGCTTCTTTTGGTGAGATTCTGCAGTGAGCGAGAGAGCGGGGAACATTTCTCCAGCAGAACCAGTTTGGACGAGAGCGCTCCAGAGCTCTTTGGAGTCGATGGCTCAGAGTCATACACGTGGCTTCCATTTATGCACAAGGAGGACTGGGACTGAGTCATGGTCTGTCCTTTGAGTGACTCGACTGCAGGATTGGGTCGAGGGAAGGCTGTTGTGATCTTACTAGCTTCATCGCTGAAGGCGCGCTTGTGAGTGAGAACTTTTGTGGTATGCTGACTGGTGAGCACTGTTGTAAAGATGGGGGGGAAAAAAATGGGTTAATAAAAATAAACAAGGGCTTCTTCTGTACATCACTTTTTATTTGAACACAAGCGAAGCTCAGAAATATTACTGAATCTGTATTTTGATGACGATATTGAATCCTTTGTTTGTTTTAGTTTTTTGCTTTAAAGGAGTAATGTTTGATTTTTTGCCACTAGGGGCAGGAAAGATCACACTATTTCTGAAACTTTAACAGCACATAATTGATGTGGTGCATCAAAAACTCATCCCTGGTGAATGTCTTCTTATTTCCTGATACAGTTATGTCCATAAGTATTTGGACAATAACAATTTTTAAAATTTTTCCTCTGTACATCACCACAGAAGACTTTAAATCAAACAAGATAAAAGATATAATTGAGGAGCTTTTTAACAAAAGTATTGTGTTAACTGTTTAGAAATTACAGCCAATTTTATGCATAGGCCCCCATTTTAGAGGCCCAAAAGTAATTGGACATATGACTAATTAGCAGTTTCATGGCCAGTTGAGGCCGGTTCCCTTGTTATTCCAGGACAAATTAAGCAAATAAAAAGATTTGGAGATCATTCCAAGTGTTGAATGTGTATTTGGTATCGTTTCCCCGGAACGCTCACCATGAAAGCAAAAGGTGAGATCCTCACTAGGCTGAAAATCCCAAATAAAAAACTCAGAGAGAAAGCAAAGAATTTAGGAGCGACCAAATCCAAAATCCGGTGCATTCCTAAAAAGAATGAATATACTGTCCAACTCACCAACACCAAAAGGCCTGAAAGACCACATAAGACAACTTTAACATATATGTTATAGAGAAAGGTATGGAGAAGATCCAAAGCATATCATATCATCTGTCAAACAGGATGGAGGCTATGTTATGGCATGGGCATGTGTGGGTGTCACTGGAACTGGGTCACTAGTGTTTATTGATGATGTGCCTGCTGCACACTATAAATGGGTAATGACCCAAAACATTATGCAAAAACAGCCCAAGAGTTTCTCAAGGCAAAGATATGGACTATTCTTCAATGGCCGAGTCAGTCACCTGATCTCAGCCCAATAGAGCATGCCTTTCAGTTATTAAATGCAAAGCTAAATGCAGAGAGAGACTCACAAATAAGCAGTAATTGAGCGTGGCTGCAGTGAAGGCCTAACAGAGAATCTCAAGGGAGGAAATGCAGCATTTGTGATCTTCACGGGTAATGCGCTTAAGGTACCGACTGTCTGCAAAGTTTGTCCAATTAGCTTTAAGCCTCTGAAAATGGGGGGGGGGCTGCATATAAAATAAAGCTATTTCATAGTCCAGATACCTATGGATATCAGATATTACTGATATACAGCTGATATATACTGGTGCTTACATAACTGGCCTTTAAGGCCAGTCAACACATATCTGGGTTTTCTGTTTGCAGCGTTTTGGGCTGCACCAACTCCTGAGGGAAATATAACCGTCTGTTCTGTGGTTTTCTGAGCTTTTTGCCAAAAAAACAGCAGCATGTATGAGGAGAGATAAAGATTAGCTGCTGAGATGAAACACACTAAAATGTTCTGCAGAGCTGAAAGCGTCTCATGACCAATGTAGCAACTACATAAAAGGCTGAATAAAATCCGCACTCATTAAATATGCTGCAAATGTTGTCTAAATAGAGTGTTTGACATGAATTTATTCAGCAAAAGTAGCCATTTTAATGATGTAATGATGTTGGAGGAGGTGGCATGGTGGCTAACCCACTATAAAACAGGAAAAAAAAATGCTTTTGTTCCCTAATTCTATGCTATACACTTGGATTATTTCAAAGCCTACCTTTTTTTGCTAAATCTGACTCCCCATAGTGGGAGTCAACTCTCACTTTGCTAGTGTAGATGGGGGAACTGGGAGGGTCTGACAGCAGATCCAGACTGGGCGGCGGGCCGAGGTTATCACTGGCCATGGAAGACAAACTACTCTCTGAAGCCAGAGATGAACACGATCTGGTGTCAGATGACTTCCGCAGCTTGCCTTTGAAGAAATCCTTCATCTTGCTCCTCTTCTCCTCGGCTACCTCCACATCATGCGACTCCCCCGCCCCTATACTCTCCTCTCCAAACGGCTGCCCCAGAGATCCTGAAAGGGCAGCATAACGGCCTGGCACGATGGCCGATGAGGACTCCATGTCCCCCCTCTTCCTCCCTGTGACACGATCCTTGAGCTTGCCGAATGCAGAGCGAGGTTTGTCCTTCATGGTGAGGTCGAACATGCTGGCTGTCATGTTGTTGCGGGTGAACTGGACTGTTATCTGGAGTTCACCGCGTTCCTTCTCCTTTCTTCCGGCCTTGGAGTTGAGCTTGAACCATCTGCAGAAATAAAATAAATAATCAGAACTGCAACAAAATCAGCAACAATAAAAGTCAGCAATTTCCTTTTGGGAAAACTTTCTAAATGTTACATAATCTGAAAAATACTGGTCAGGACATTCTGTTAAAACTGCCTGTGACTAAAAGTTTTATAAGCCTCAGAGCAGGAAATCACAACCCAAATTCCTTGAGGTCCACCCACCTGCACCTGGTGTGCATGTATTGACAAAAAGACACGGACAATATGAGAATCAAACTAATAAAATCCTCCCTCTGTTCTTGCCAGTTGACCAGAGAAAATGTTCCAGAGCCAAAACTAACAGCAGGAATCCAGCGTGAGTTTCACAGAGCACAGAGAGAGAAGGCGGAGAAGGCGCGATTAAAGCCAGATGTGTTGTATTGTCTTACTCCATTTTGCTCCTCAGTATTGACACGAGGAAGCGCTTCACATGAGAGCAGCGAGTGCAGCTATGCCACCTGTAGCACAGCTGAGCTCTTGAATCACAGAATATGAAAATGAAGGTCAGTCACAACCAGAGATCAGCACTTTAACTTTTCCACGAGTCTTTTGTAGCAGCCACTCAGCAAAATACAACTCAGCTCATAAGCTTTAATCTAACCAAAGCCCTGTTGATTGGCAGGAGAATCGAACCCATCTGAATGACAAATGTTACACTGAAATCAGTGATCATGAGGGAAATAATTGCACGCTAAACGACATTTGCAAAACAAATGCAGCTAACACTGAATTCAATATTTTAAAAATAAGCAAAAGTGAAATAATTACCCCTCTTATAAAAGTGTGCGGGGTACAGTTTCCATGAAATAACCTGGAATGACATAAATTATATGATTTCATATTTTGGTTTTATTTTTATTTATTTAGAATGCATTACTGAGAGCCCAAAAAGTACAGATAAGCAGCATTTGTTTTATTTATTTTGCCTCAAACTGGCAGGTCAGCCAGAGTTAATAATCTGCAGAAAGCATTAGAATAAAATGTTGCATGAACTTTTGTGAAAACGTGACGAGCCACTAACTGGATGCAGAAATCCTGCAAAGACATAATGAGCATATTTTTCCAGAAACTCTGCTTCTTCAGCTAAGCCAGCGGGTTTGGATCATGACAAATGTATTTACTGCAACACGTTTTAGGGAACCGTGGCCTTGTGTGGCCAACATTTTGATGGCCTTCCACCTTCAACCGGCTCTTATCTTATCGTGTATATGAGGATTAATGGGTTTCTGGATGGAGATAAATATTGTGGGACTCATTTTACATGTCGTGATTTTATTCATTAATAAGTGGAGCTGGAAGAATGCATTCTCATCATGTTTTCTTTTTAACACTGTGGGACAAAGATGGAGGCCTTGTGGCTCCAAATCTGTGAAAACTGCGTCTCACATCTTGTATCTGCAGTGCATTGTGGGAGCTGCTGCTGCTGCTGTTGCTGGTCCATCTCTGTATGAGGAGGCCAGAGAGCCAGCATTTAATGAGAGGGCTGCACATGACTGATAGCATCCTTCGTGAGTTACGTCCTTTTAACGAAGACCTACATAAGAAAGTTGCACGTCATTCTCCTGGGAAATCAATTTGATTTAGCCTCGTCATAGTCTGACATTAAAAACGTGACACATCGCTTCTCCTTTGTGCGCGCTAAACTGAAACAAACAGATCGTTTGGCATGCAAGCTGCACTAATTAAAAGCCAACCTACTCATCTCTTGGACACGCTCCATCCTGAAATATCTTATCGAGAGGTATAATCGTTTGACCCAGAAACACATCCAGTCCGATAAGCACTCGGTGCATGACCGTGAGGACCAGGTCCCCGCTCCCCGGGGGGTAGGCGCTCCGGCCGCCGTCCTCTAGGATCCCGGGGAGCAGCTCGAAGCAGCACTCCTCGCTCCACACGGGTACCGCCGCCTTCTCCACCAGGCCGGTGGTGTACTTCTCCTTCCCCACCTGGATGATCGTGTACAGGTAGCGGCTCCCATGCTTGCCCTTGGTTCGCAGTCCCCTTGCGCGGAGGACGGTGATATTCACATGAGTGGGTACCCATCTCTGATCATCGTCCAGATCTATGAGTGACATCATCTTGCACCGCTACAAAGGCGCGCCTACGTGTCGGACAATAGCCGTTACTTCACTCAGGGGCGTTTTATCAGTCGATTAGGAGATCATCCCCCTTTTAGGCTGCGATGGAGTTTCCGTGCTGCGCAAAAAAAAAAAAAGAAGAAGAAGAAAAAAAACCCTTTCTGCAGAATATCTCTAAAGTCGGCCGAGCCTCTGAGGGTTTACCCGAGGTCACTTTTCAGCCTTCCAGCTCTGCATGCCACCAAAAGGCAACGAAACGCAAACGCCGTTAGGTGAGTTGCGTGCACAAATCTTCCATGCTCCGTTCACGTTGCATCAGTTTACGGTCCAAAATGTGGCCAGCGTTCACGGCCCGCCCTCCTCGCAGAGAGATGCGGCAGAATTAAAGAGAAACACCCCGCAAACTGCATCAGATGCGCCGCTCGGACTGCGTATTGGTGCGTTTGCGCCAGAAGCCTCAACAGCTTCGCTTCATACGCAGAAAATGGACTCACTAAAGTTTCCGGGTGGATCCTTCTGTTAAAGCCAAACATTTTCCAGCTCATTGTGTTTTTTCTATATTTCCGTGAGTTCACATATTGTACTCATTTAGTGTGTAACATAATGTAACGTAAGCTGTAGACATTTTTTTTTTGGGATAAATTATTCGTTTTATGTAAATGGCAAGTGATGGGTTTAGATTTTTTAACCATTTATACTCCGATCAGCCATTTTTTCAATTGTTTTACTGTATTTGTCGAAACTTTGTGATGCACAGCCCTCTTTTCCTATAGGCAGACATCAACTCAAATATTACAATAAAAACATCTTTGATATTAGCTGGGGGAAAAAACAACAACTTTAGTGATGACATCCCTGTAACCGCAGTGCCATCTTGAGGACTTCAGAGCCAGCTCAGTCAGCTCATAGGAAACAAATACACACATAAACTAAAGCTTTATTAGATGTACATGTCACAGACGTTATTTGCAGTCTACATATAATCAGACTGTAGAAGAGCCACCAACTGATTCCTGGGTATTTCAGTTACGTTATTTGATTGTGATATAAATGTTACTCAGGTGATGTTAACCTAATCTGTATGTGGCTCATTGGGTCTAAAAAATAAGCCACATACAGCAGGAAGGTAGACTAATCTAAAGCCTGCTTAACTAATCTCCGACACACATGCCCCTGTGGTACGAGGGGTCTCAAGGTTTCGATGAGTTGAGGCTCACATGAAAAAATGCACAGGTCAAACACTTCTAATGCTTTGAGCACATCTGTTAGGGATTTTATGCACTTAAATGCATTTTTGACAGAAGTTAAAATCGAAGAGGAATGCTCTCATAGTCTCATTATGGACGCTGCAGTATGCCAGTATAGTACAGGGGCATGAAGATCCTAGTCTGCACAAAGGATTATTGGCAAGCGGGCCACACTTCCAGCATTCGCCTGGAAAATAGATCTCGATTTTAGATAACGATATGATGCCAGTTATGTCACAAAGATAAAACATTTCTAAGATAGACAGATAGATATTCAGGTCTTGGATTAGTTAGTATAAATTAAAAAAAAAAAAAAACAAAAAAAAAAA
>VUQK01005477.1:1678-16947 GCA_015106715.1 Bujurquina vittata | reverse complement strand
AATATAAAACATTTCTAAGATAGACAGATAGATATTCAGGTCTTGTTTTATTTATTATAAATTAAAAAAAAAAACAAAACAACAAACTAGATCTGTAAAAACCCAACTGATGTTTCACAGTGTTATAACAGCCACTTTGAGGGTAAAGGAGTAAATACAAACCAACGCTCACATTCAGAACAGCAACACAACAACAGAATCCGACTGTTTTAAGGTTTCTGTGGCACTTTTCTACTTGGCTTTTTAAGGAGGGAGACATGGTATTTCAAAGACACCTCGCACAATAACTGTACTTTATATTACACATTTACACAGCACTGTCAATGAGGCGCACCGACCTAAGAAATCTGGTACATTCAAACATAGAAAACAGCGATGAAGTGAAGTCAGTGAGCGTCAAATAAATAGAAATAAAAATGGTTCTGTTCAGCGTGTGGACTTCTCACCGTAGGACTGCTTTGCCTACAATGAGACACGTAAAGGTGCAAATTAGAGTTGCAGAAAAAAGGAAGTGCTCAGTTTTTGTTTGATTTTTTTTTCACTCGGTTGGACTGAATGTTTCTGTTATAAAGAAACTTTAGGCTGGCACACAAAACAAAAGGCTTTACGGGACTTCTGACACACATCGTTTACACTTTACACTGCGGCAGTCTCCTAACGAATTTAAGGCATTATTATATGGCAGCTGCCTTAAACCAAAAGACTTGATCCACCCCGACACAAAAAAGGCTTCTTTGAGCGCTGCAACACCATAATAAAATACAGTAAATTCTCTTTTAGCTGAATTCCAACAAGCCTTTTTTTTTCAGTGCATAAAAGCGAAAGGCCAAAAAAAAGTAAAGAAAATGCTACATTGAAATAAAAAGAAACTGTCTATATAGCAGTTTTTCAAGGCTTAAATCTGCAATTTACCAATTACAAGTTGTTTATTACTGAGATAATCTCACAGGCCAAATATTCTCCCTAACGTGAACATTAGGAGCAACGCAGCATCGACCCAAACGTCTTCCAACCAAAGGAAGCTGGATTTAAAGAATTTTCATAGATTTTTTCTTTTTAAATGCACTTTTCATAAAGTACAACTTGCTACATCAGAATCAACTCAAATGAGGAAAAGTAGGAAGTGCAAAACTACAAGAAAGAGACGATGTCTTTGTCAGAGGCACTCCTGTTGAAGGGTTGCAAGTAAAGGTGCTTCACCAGTGACCAAAAAAGAGAAAAAACATGACGTGCTACTTTCCATGGTAAAGGTTATAAAAGTGAAATGTCAGTGGCAGATATAGCAAGTCTCTAATTGGGTCATTAACACAAATAACTTCCACATGACCTCTAAATAAGTAAATTGTGAAAGACTTAAAAAGAAAAATCAGCCTCCTTGAAGTGACTCCTTTCCACTGACAGTGACATAACTGCTCAAAGCATAAAAAAATGAGCATATGGAAGACTCAAGCTGTTCAATTTAAAACCTTTAAGAGTCAAATTTTGACAAAATAAAACATTTAGATATAAAAAAAAATGGGTGAAATTATAAAACTATTTGAAAACAGGTCTATTTTCTGCATGATAAACGTCTTCTGGAATGTTTTCTTCACTGTGTAAAGTGACAGGATAAGGTCAGAGTTTTGGGATATGTTGTTGCACAGCTACATTTCAGGCATTTGTCTTCAATTTGTCCTTTCACTTCAATCCGACTGGCCGTTCTGGCAGCCTTTTAAGTACAATTCATCCTGCGAAAGATGTCCGTCGAAGCCGTCCATGTAGAGGCTGCTGGTGCTGCTGCCGCTGCTGCCCAGGAAGGTGCCGACCGCTCGGCCCTGACGAGCGTGACCGACGGCGTCGCTGAACACTTTGTTGATCTGCTCCTCCGAGGGCATCCACCAGTCCGGGTTTGAGGCACAGTGCATCCGGATAAACTCTGGAAAGATTGTGAATTAAAATGAGCTTTTTATTCAGTGGGAATCAAAGAAAAAGTTTGGATTGGGAGTTTGGGTGACAGATGAGGAGGATGAAGACAAAGAAAGGTCAAAAGTACAGCTACAGTATTAATAGCTGAGACTTATGAGTCTCTAACATACTTTTAAGAGGGTGCATTTCCTGCTGTCACCTTTTTATTTCCTATATAAGTTCTTTGCCTTTTCCTAGGTGTTAAACTCCCACCTATTCCCTTTGAAATATTTATTTACACCATCGTGAGTTTGTTTGGAATCTCACAGATGTATTTTGTTTGCATTTTATTAATTTAACTGTTTGAAATAAACTATCTATCTGTTAAATAAGTAAAATATTTACTCCATTAACTTTTAAATCAGTAAAAATGCATATTTTTCCCCTCCATCGGTCAGTGCTCAAATAACCCACTTCAAGTGTGCGCCTTTGCTGCGCCTCTCTAACCCTAGGCCCGTTAGCTTCAACCCTTTCCACCGTGAACAGCACCATAAGCGAATTTCAACTCGACGTTTGAAAGTTTGGACGCAGCATTGTTATGTTTCATTTCTGTCACATCAAATTTTGTAGCTAATATTAAATTAAAAAAAAATAAAACATTTCCACAACAGCAGTTTAAGACTGAGATATGATGTAAAATGTCCAATTTTGTCCCGAAAATAATTCCTGCACCCGTATTGTCTCCAACAACTAATCACTTCTGAGCAGGGCCAAGCTCCACCTTTGGTAAAATATTCATGCAAATCCATCCGTAACCTTTGCAGTACCTTTGCTGGAATATGAGCATTAAATGAGCCGATGTTATACTGATGCTTAATCTCCCATTTACGTCTCGTTCTCTTCCTTAGGCAGAAGTAAGACCAGCATTTTTTGTCGAATTTTTTAAAAAAAATCTCACTCTAGCCTGGCGATGGGAATGCAAAGAATTCAGATTTCACAATGCTTCTAAAGTTGCTCGTTTAGTCCTCACAGCTTTGAGCCTTTACCAATGAAATTCAGGGCTATTTTTTCAGGTGGAAATCTAAACAAAAAAGGAAAAAAAAAGTCAAGCGCTTAAGGGGCTAATTAACCTTGATTGGAGTCCATATGTGGCAAAATGAATGGATGGGAAACAGTTTAGGTAACGGAAACGCGTGCATATAAGGTTCCACCATTCATACTGCCACAAGGCAAACATGAGGACAAAGGCACTTTTATCCACTAAAAACTAAATCCACAGCAAAAGCTGAGGGGATCTGAATGCTTTCTGGATGTATGTAATATATAAAGCAGTTTGAAAAAGTGCAACGCACATAAACTTGCCTGGCAACACAAGATTACTTTAATTTAAGTGGCTGTAATGAACTCACATGACCACAAACCTCATGTATCAGATCTCAGACTGCTGATAGCTGCTCTGTCAGTGGCTTACAGCAGAGGAGGACTCTAATGAGCATCCCACTTATGGCATTCAAGCTACACTAATCCTGTATTTTATAATTAGCAGATTCACGTAAGAGTTCTACCACTGTGCCAACAAAGGTCGTAGGATGTTTCACACACTTAAATCAAGTTTTTTAAGTGAAGCTGTCACATAGATTTTTTTTTTAAGCAAACAGAACCACAAATAATTAAACCCACTGTTTTTAAATGTTACCTCTGAGGCAGCTGACTTTAACAGGGTTGAGCGGTCGCCTTTCCAGGCCTGCCTCTCCTGAGTGGACCGACCGCTTCCTTTTACCCAAACCGCAGGAGAACTTGAGCTCGTCTGTGGTGAAGACATAGCGAATCAGGTAGCGCAGCAGCCTTCTGCCGTCTTTCTTAGAGGAGTTGACAGCTTCGTCCCACTGCTTATTAGTGATGAAGAGCGGATAGTTCTCCAGGAGCTGTTTACTGCCCTGTGAGGACGAGGAGGAGGAGGAGGAGGAGGAAAGAAGTGAAGTACGTCGTTTTTAAGCTTTCTGTCATATAATTTTTTTTTTTATTTTCTTAAAAAACAAGACGTTAAAAACACAAACCTCAAAGACTGTTTGTCGCTCTTCTTCCTGCATAAACAGAGTTCCAGATTTTCACACCACTTAAATGCAGTTTTTAAATGCAAGACTGATCTGATATTTTTACACCTTCAGCTACGCTACTGATGACATCTGCGCTGAATAATGAAGAGGAGGCTGCTTTCTCACCTCTGTGAGTTGCTCCTCTGGCATCGGCTGGACCAGCTGGTTGTGGAACTCGAGAACAGTCTTGAAGTAGTCGAGAACATTTTGACAAGGAACTGTACAAATACAAACAAATGTTACCACAAATAGAAACCCAGTGTCAAAGTCCCTGCAAAGCAAACAGATAACCCATCTGCTGCGTTTTAAAAGCACGAATACCCTGCGATGTTTCCTTCCTCTTTAAAAAGATGTTTGCGACTGTGCTGGTTTGTAGTTTTTAAGATCAGAGCGACATTGTACACAGAGTTTTATGCGCAGTTAAAATGAGCTGTTTTCATGCAAACTAGGCTAGTGTGACAAGAGGGAGCTCAGAATGCCCTGGGGACGGCAGAAGATTGAACAAAAATAGATGATTTTTAAGCTGTGCGTTGCATTTAGGCAGTAACAACCACGAGAAAGAAGATGAATGGCGAGCTTTATCAGGTAGAAATGCTCAACAGTGTCATCTTAAAGCCACCTGTTCGGCTTTGTTAATCTCACACACACATTTTGTGGCCAGAATTTTTCATGGTTGAATACAAATAACCATGTATATTATGCAGAGCAACTACCCAGAAGTCCTTGATAACAAGCTATGTAAATAGCATTGATGTGTGTGTGTCTGCGACTGATTATTGAAGTGCAAAAAGCATTTGTTGGAAGAACAGTGCTCCTATCCACAGTTGAATGAGGATTATGTGTCTGCATAAGCATGACTACCTGTTGTAGTCCGGGCTGTTACTACCACACCTGGCATATTCTCCAGCTTGTTGCGAAGCTCCTCGTTCTCCTGCTGTAGCGACAACACCTCCTGCTCCAACTCCAGGCAGCGCGGACAGCAGTTCTCCTCCTCCTCTTCCTCCTCAGGCAATGTGGATGAGGGGTGGCCGTAGGACTCTGATGGAGTAGGGGAGCCCCATCCTCCCAGGTTGTGTCTTGAGGGAGACGCTCCTGAGCCAGGCTCAGCTGCCGGACACTGCTCATCCTCCAGGCCTGCAGCCAGATGCTGCTGCTGCTGCTGTTGAGGCCCTGAGAGCAGATAGTTCTGTAGGGAGTCTGTAAAGATGCGGAGAACTGCAGAGGTCTGTTGTTGGTTCAAATGGCTTTGTCGAACCTCCTCCTCGGGGTCTGTGGTGGAAGAACTCTCTTCGGTTTTAGACTTCCCCTGTGAGGAGCAATGAAGCCCCTGAGTGTCCCCCGGCCCATCTTCCAGCTTAACGTTAGAGGTGAAGGAAGAGGAGGAGGGTGAAGGCTCCAGGAGACGCCCGTTGTTGAGCAGGCTGAGGACTCGGCTGCACTGCTGGGCAAAGGCATCTAAGATGAGACGGTTCTCTGCAGCAGACACAGGAAAAAGAAATGAGAGAAAATCAGACATTTACACTAGTAGTCAGTCATCATAAGAGGAGCTGCTTGTATTCTTAGACTTCTGTGTCACAGTCAGAGCCCATTAATCATATTAGAGTAGGGGAACTTACTACAAAAAGGAGAACAACTCTAGAAATCGCTCCCAAATTATATAAAATTTTATTATGTTGAAGATCTTTTTCTACTTTTTCATGACAGCATCTCAGAATTACTTTTACTGTCCTGAATCCTTTGGGAGTAACCAGTGGACTAAACAATTCAACTGCTGAGCATTAATAAAACACACTGAAACGCTGCAACAGTAAAATGAAATTGCACGTGTTAGCAGTCTAATAATGTCATTTAACGTATAATATGCAGCACGAATACGTCCTTCTTTTGTACTGCTGCGTTTATGACCCTGCTCATAAGCTGAAACATAAAATGGAGACTGACACCAGAGTTAAAAACAAGCAAGAGTTTGGTTTTTCAGGGCACAGCGGTGCAGCAGTTAGCACCAAAGACATGCTTCTTAGGGTTAATGCGGATTGGTAATTGAATGCGAATGATTGCCTCTACTCTCTGTGTGTTAGCCCTGGAAATGATTAGATACTCCAAGTTAAAGCACAGCCAAGAGAGCACAACTGCACTCCTAAACCAACCCAGGATTGTATCTCCTTCCACTGCGTGGGGCACGTTGGATTAGCTCTCCTTATTTTTGTGAGATTTCAGACCTGTGGTGTGCAAGGTCAACTGGATGGAGCGCGAGTGCTAAACTGTTCTCCTTGGTACGTTTTTGTTTTCATAATAAATGTATCTATATTTTTTTACTTTGCATCTCGGGTGTTCTTTCTGCAAACTGGTGGCTCTGATACATCTGTAACACTGAGGGGTTCAGAGGGAAAATGTTTCTGCCTGAATTGCCGTCAACTCATAGAAATCTAAAACAAGACCGAGGCCTCAGCTCCACACTATTTTTTTCCTCTAAGACAGACATCAAAGTTCTGAAAGGCAGTGAAGCACAAACCTGCTCACGTAAAGTAAACGAGATCTGAAGTGCTTGCTTGATGAAACCTGCTGTACTTTTCACCGGTGCTACATAAAGCTTTAAGCTGCTACAGCTTTGGCAACAACATGAGTGATTGTGTGCTTTGTTTTTTTTTAAAGCAGTTTCGACCCTTTTCGCCTCCTTTTACCGTCTCTCTGCCACGTCTTATTCTGGCAAAGTGTTCCACTAGTGTAGCAAGACAGTTGGCTCCTCTGTTCGTGGAAATGTCAGCTCGATTATGCCGATTTATTCAGATGTCAATAAACTCTAAAGTCACAGTTTCACAAAATGAGCATGGAGCTATTGTCCAGAAACAAGCCTCAGTGGAGAGTTTCCCTGGTAGTCTAGGCACGTCTCAATGAGATGATCTCACACACACACCTCTGTGTAATGATTATGAGTCCACTGGCCTCACACACACACACACACACACACACACACACACAGACAAAATGAATTCTAGGCGGCCATTGCTGCGTTCCCACTCGCTCAGACGTGTCTATCAGCCTGGCGCAGATGTGTCGCATTTATTAATATGCGTGCCGTCTCTGTTTACCCGTCGAGATGTATCTGATATCATTCGACTTCACCGCCCCCACCCTCGTCTCCTTCTCTCACCAATTCCGTGGCACTGCGAGCTGAGAGTCTCATAAAATTTCATTAAAAACAACACGGTCGGCAGAGGGAAAATTTATGAGACCCATTTATTTTAATCACAACTCTTTGGGAGAGGCTTTTCAATGCAATTTGTGTTATTGTGTGCTGAACTGATTGCTGAATCCCGGGCCCTCTGGTGAAAGAAAGGACATCAAGTTTCTTCCCTTTCAAGCCATAAGAGGAACATTAAGTTGTTTCCATGGTGTAGATAGAAGCACTTTGATGTGTCATTATCGGTAAGAAATACATGGCACGCTTTAGCTCTGATTTGATGGTGCATCGTACGCATTGTAGGCGGATTCAGTAAAGCAGGGGGAAAAAAATGGTTTTGTGTGTTTGTTTCATTAGTGATCTCAGGATCGTGCGCACGCCGCAATAGAAGCAATCAATGAAACCTGGGTTCCACAGATTCAAGTTGGCTACAGATAAATGATCATTTCAAATTAAACACGCATTACTTGATGCACAAATTAGCCGTTTCACATGCAAGTTAGTTCATAGAGGGCTGCAGTAAGACCTGAGCGCTGGCTGAGCACTTGATTGTCTGTAAAGCAACAATAAGCAGCAGCAAATTGAGCCTCTGCTGCCAGCAGTGATAAAGAGATTATTATCTGATTAAGGGATGAGATGTCTAATATTTAATCTTGGCACTGCCAGGGTTAGGTTGGTTGCTTTCATCTTAATGTTGCTTCCCATGGACCCGCCCTCCACATGGGGAACACATTTCTTCCTGTGCACCCCTCTAATGAACAGCAGCTGAGGAGAAAATGAGCAGGGAACAATGTGTTTCAACAGGAGACTGAGGCCCTTCTTGCATACACACACACACACACACACAAGTAAACACATACGCACACACACACAATTACCCAGTGTAATCTTTAGCGCATGCACACCAGAGATTCAATCATGACTGCTCTCGTTACAATAGCAAATCAATCACTCCTGACAGGCGGAAGAAATGGGAACAAAAACATGAAGCTCAGGTGATGTGGAGCAAACAAAAGAGATGTTGGCTTTTTGCCCGCCACTTAAGTTTATTGACTGTGGAGGCTGCGCGCTCCTTCGTTTCACAGGCGAACCATAAATACATCAATTGGAGACAAAGATTGTAAAAGTCTCAACATCCAAAATCTTACCACAAGTCGGTCTCATGGCATACACTCTGGGCAAGTTTCAAACCCACCTGTGCTGATACCGTAGGTGCAGTCCGGAGAAAATCTGGGCTCTGCTCCGCCGCCGCTGGCGTGCCGCCGCTGGCTACCGAGAGATGCCGCCGCCGCCGCCGCCGCCGCTGAGGTGGATGTGGGAACCCTGCTGCTGGGCCTGGTCTCACATGGGAAACGCTGCTGCTGCTGCTGCTGCTGCTGAGTGGTCTGGGGATGCTGCTGGCTGCTGCTGCTGCTGCTGCTGCTGATAGCGACGCCGGTTTGGTGGAACTGTTGCAGACGCTGTTGGTGATGATGGTGCGGCTGGAAAGGATGAGGCTGTTCTGGATGAAAAGTGAAATGATGCCCGTCGCCAAACAGGGGCACCTCGACTACAGCGGACCGGTCAAAGCGCGACTTGCCCGCAGAGCGTTTGCTCTGGAAGGTTTTTAGGGTGCTGTACGGACCCCGTTGTTGTCGGCACATCTTCGGGGCGCACGGCCCTTCATCTGCGGGCTGCATCTCTCCCTCCATACCGGCCAGGTGTCACAGCGCGGCGGATGGCTGCGGGTCGGTGTTGTGGCGTGCTGGTGTGACAGGCAGCTGATAAGTGAGGGATCAGACCGTCACTGTCTGGCTCGGTTTCCCTCACAAACACTATGTGAAGGGTGGGCTAATTTACTGACAAGTCGCCGCTCCAATCCCCAGTCGGGGGCGCCGATACTGAGGCTCCTCCAGAGGGAAATACAGGCGGGACTTGTGCGCCACTGCCTGCCTCCTTTTGTAGCCAGCATCCTCAGCGAGAACAACGGGGCGCTGTAGCAGTTAGCCTACAATCTGAAATTGAAAAAAAAAAAAAGAAAAACATTATAATAATTAAAGAAGGAAATCCTACGGAAGAAAAGACAGAGGCCATTTTGCTGCTGAGCTCAAAGCGTGTGCGCAAATGGAAAGAAAAGGCTTCCATACATACAGCAAAAAATGAAATCATTCAACAGAGAAAATCCAAGTGTTGCGTTTTCTTAAAAACTGACAAATCATTGTTCAATAAAAATGAATACATTTAACAAATTAGACATTTTCATTGGTTTTATCGCGGCCTCTGATTTGGCCCTACTGGCTACGGTGATTCTAGGGTAGCTGACAGCTGCACATCTCCTCAACTGAGTCAAAGAGTCCTGCGCGCTTATTTCAGTCCCGGTACCGTCTGTGAAATGCAGGTCAACAGCTGTCCAACAGCCCGCAGGACTAAAAGTTTGCAGCGCCACACGGGGGCGCCGCATCAATACGTTTAAACAGGGGAGGCTTCAATAGATGGACGGACGTGATTGTCTCCACTTTCAACGAGGCCACTTTTTACTTCTCTGTAATATCAGGTACACGCGCGTATCGTTCCCAGACAGCAAGTCAGGGCAGTTTGGAGTTGAAGGATAAAGAAAAACCCGACTCATTATATTTAAATAGGGATTCAGATAACATGAATTTAACTCGAGAGGCGTTTCTGTGATTTTCCCATCGCTGACGAGCTGCTGGAAGCTGTTTAATCAAAACAAATAAATCTAATTTATGAGCGTATATATCTATAAAATGTATAACCTAATTAACGATAAGCAGAGTTGAGGTTCTGTATTCACCCGCCTCGATGCTACTCTGCGGTGGAGCCCGACTCGAGCGCGTTTTGGGGCGGTTGTGTCGGTATGGGAGCGAGCAACGCGCTGCTCTTTCTGTATCACGTGATCGCGCACGTCCTTTTAACAGGGGTTGCGTGCGTGCGCGCGTACCCCCCCCCCCCAGTCACAAAAACAGCAAATCTCCAGCGAGGTGGGCGCATAAGTTCTGCACACACTTTACGCACAGGAGCGCTACGGGACAGATTGGCGCGAAACTCTAACGCAAGTTGTTGAGCTTCGCTGAGCTGACTGTTTCCACCCCGTTTGAATCGGAATAAAGTTCTCTAATGATATTTTTAAAAGAAACTTAAAGCAGCTGCCTGGACAAAGCCGAAGAGGATTCAATTAAGGATTTTCCCTGACGTTGAGCAAATGCTGCCCGAAAGCGCTTTCAGTGCTGGGAAGATGACGGTGACATAACGTTACTTACATCTTTGGATGCAGTTGTTTAGATTCTCTTTTGGTGAATGAACCCCAATGAAGAGTCCATAAACTCGGACTGATAGGCTCGACGTCCGTGAGCTGAAGCCCCCCAGGACGCAGGGATCCGTGTCGGGATGGTGCGCCTGTTGAACTGCCTGCTGCTGGGATATCTGACCTGGAATCTCCGGATATCGGATGCTCACGGAGAGTACTGCCACGGATGGCTGGACTCTAATGGAAATTATCACGAGGGTTTCCAGTGTCCGGAGGACTTTGACACCATGGACGCCACAGTTTGCTGTGGCTCCTGCTCGCTGCGCTACTGCTGCGCGGCCGCGGACGCACGGCTGGACCAGGGCATCTGCACCAACGACAGGGAGGTGGATAACACCGAGTTTGCAGCGCGTAGGTTTACTGATTCAAACCTAATTTCGGTCCAGACTCGGTGTAGATCTTCATCATGTGCATAAAAAAATAATTTATTAAGAGTTTAATTAGGTTGAATAGGGAAAAAATACATGCTGAAACCCTAAGTTTAGTTCACTTTAACCCAGCAGTGGTTAAAAGATAAATAGATAGAGGCGCCTATTTAATTTATAGCAGATCCTTATGGAGAGGTCAAAGGTCGGCTGAACAATTAAGACAGCACAGAGCACGCAGTGGTTCAGTGCCTTGCTAAAGGACACTAATGCACTCTGAGGACATTTGCAGTGAGTTCCCCACAAACTTAGTAGGAATTTAAACTAGAAACTGATGTTTCTTAGAAATGTTTTGTAAGACCACTTCCCCTGCCATTGAATTTTTCTTATTTGCAGTTTCCATCCGTCCAGAGAGGCCTGGCGTGCTCTTAATCTCCCCAATTTTCTTCCATCCCACTCCAATTTATTATCAGTGGAAAGTGGGAACCTGGACAGGTCTTTGATGACCCACCCTGTCGGTCACTCCACTAAAACCTCTTTAAACAAATTCTTGTCAAAAACCTGTAAGCAGAAATCAGTTGGAAACTTGATCAAGCCGAGCAGGCTTACAGTCCGGGAATGTTTTGCACACTTTAAAACCTTCTCACACAAGCAGGCCTATTATGCTGCCAGAAATAAAGCACATTAGCTTTGACAGCTCGCTAATTTTCAAACTAAAGTAATCACAACATTAGAAGGCAGCAAGCCCTTTCTGTGGCTTCTTTATGCAGAGTCAGAGTGTTACATTAACCTGCTGTTGGCCGAGGTTTTCTTTAAATTTCCCGAATGGATAAGCTTAGAAGCCTTTAACTGAGTAGACTGTATGCTCACAATTTTCCCTTTTAAAACGAAAAAGGCTCCGTGAAGTGTAATATGAGATGTTTGTGTTTTCAGCACAAACGTAATGATCATAATGCTGTGAATAATAATAAAATGTCATGATTAAAAATGCAGAGCATCACGCGACTTAGTGACTAACAAGGTAATATTTGAAACGCTTTAGGATTTATAAGGACTAATTGTTAACTTTATTTCCTCCTGTGGGAAAACACCTGGAGCCTAGCAACAATACAGTGTGCCATAAATGGTTAAATGTACAGATTTTTTTACACTTTATTATTATTTTTTATTTCCTTACACCTAAGGTGTAGCTCTCTGCCCTCACTGCTGATTCTAACTTGCCTGTGTTACCTCTCCCACAGAGCCCATCTACGTCCCCTTCCTGATGGTGGGGAGCATCTTCATCGCCTTTATCATAGTTGGCTCACTGGTGGCCGTCTACTGCTGCACATGTTTACGGCCCAAACAGCCAACCCAGCAGCCCATTCGCTTTTCTCTGCGCAGCTGCCAGGGTGAGACCATCCCCATGATTCTTACCACCGCTCCCCCGAGCCTGCGAGCCCCGTCGCGGCAGTCCAGCACGGCCACCACCAGCTCCAGTTCAGCCGGAGGGGGCAGCTCCATGCGGAGGTTTTCTTTCGGAGGTCAGGGGCAGCAGCAGCAGCATGGCTGTCTGGTGTCTGCCACCATCTCATCGTCAGCCTCCACTCCCACCCAGGTCCCACAGACTCTTCCTCCACCTCCGCCTCCCCCTTACACATCCCCACCAGCACCCATGACAGGAAGCATCCAGCACCCGCTGCCTTCATCCCACACCCAGCTGCAGCTCCACCAGCCCTCCATGTCCTCTCACACAGCTCAGAACACCAGCTTCCTTCTGCCCCAACAATACTTCTTCCCTCTGCAGCCCGACACCTTTACAGCAGCTAAGGGCTTCGCTGACTTTGGGCAGAGCTGACAGGGCTCTCAGCTGGGGAAATAAATGATTACGCAATTTTTAGTGGGCAGCAAGCGACCTGGCACAGACAGATACATGTAACACAAGGATGGTGCCGGGGAAGGTATGGATGAGGCCCGGCCAAACGACCGCAGAGTGAGCTGCTGGAGGACAAGGCACAAAGTGTGCGAGCTGCCGTGGTTGACCAGCGTGGCCTGAGGCGCTTCCCTTTCTGCGGCACGGGACACATCAGCAGATCTGACACCATTTGTAAAGTTTATGCACTTTTACTTTGGGAACAGATCTCTATGGTTTCTGTTTGTTGATGTTTCGAGATGGAAGTCGAGACTGAAAAACTTATCAGCGAGCTCCCTGAAAAACAGATGTTGCTGTCACTCAGACTCTGCTAAGCACTGTTACATTAGCAGAGGTGTAATAGACATGGGAAAGCAGCGAATTCCTTTTTCTGACAATCGGAAGGACTTCAAAAATGAGAGACATTTTATTTTGTGTTATATAAGAAGTTATACAGCTATTCTACCCAGATCAAGGTTGTCATATTGATTCCAGCAAATAAATGTCTCATAGTAACTTCTGTGCGCTGATGTATGCAAAGTTTATTAACTAACAGTTTTCTCCAGAAAGAAGCGTTATCGTCGTAGTCACTGAGACAACAAGGAAAGCGGAGAGGTCAGGCCCGCACAGCAGCGCCCTACCTGTCGCTGGTTCCTGCGCCAGACTTCACAGTAGGAATGCAGCGCTGAGATCAGTCATTGTCAGTGCTCAACGAGCATGGCGTGGTCACACTGTTAAAAACAACTCACCCCAGAAATAGAGGTTTAGGTTGCACCAGCAGGTATGGCAAAGCCTCCACAAAGACAGTTCTGTTACCCGGTTACCTGACTGTGAAATAGACTTGGCAATCGCTTTGTCGTGAAACCACGAAAGCTGCCCGGCCTCGGGATGCTTGTTGTTGCGTTCAGGTAAATGTTAATGTAAGTCTTTTATCACAAAATACAGCTCACATGAATAATGTCTGCCAGTGTCACCTTCATCCTGTCCTGTTTTAACTTGCAGCTGTCTGTTCAAACTTCTGTGTCGTGCCCTCATTATAAAAGGAAAATAGAAGCCGTGAACACATTTTCATGGTATTTCCTAAGCCTTTTTTTCTTTTAGAAACATCAAATCCTTTATGTTTTTGCCAGGCTCAGAATATTTTCCAACTTCTGTTTCAAGTTATTTTTTGAAGATAGGATCCCAAATTCTCCACACAGCCAATGGTTTTATTTAAAAAAAAAATCTCGTGGATTTGATAACAATTCATGTTTTGGATCTTTTCTCAGGTCCTAAACTTTTGAAACCTCCAACTTCTAGAAATCTGTTGGTTCCTTTTCCATATATGTCACATATACACTGTTACAGTTTTGGCTATTTCCATTAAAATTGTCCGGCATATGCGCAAGTAATCACTGCAACCCGAAAGCTTAGGCCTCCGACTGTTGTAAACGCTTGATTTCAGGGAGGTTTTTTCTACTTTTTGCCCAATGCAACTGAGAGGGGATTATTGTCATCTCCAGCTGGCAGCATCCCAACCCACCTGCTATTTAAACCTGTTCGCGAAGAAAGTTGACTTAAAGAGCAGAAGGGGAGCTAATAGAGCTTGTTTCAGATAGTGGATGAATAGGGCTGCCCCAAGGTCCAGTATAAGAATCATGTAACGCTACTCTAGTGCCAAGAATAGAAATATGGAGCTGGAAATGAGCACTTTAGGACTCTCAGGTAATTAAATCTACCAGTTGTCTTTACTAAAACAACCCGGCTTCAGTTTGGCTGCCCTGTAATCACCAGCAGTAACCACAGGTGTGACCAAATCAACCAGCAACTAAATCTTACACTCCACAACTTGGAAAAAGTGATTTTCGTTCAAATGTCCTCAGCATTTATTTAATTACTAATCTGCCAAAGTAATGTTTTATGTGCTTTTTTTTTTTAAAGTCTGTAAAATATCTACAAATAGCAACACAATCAATCACAGAACTGAACGCTTAGGCTGGCGTCTTATAAATGTTTCCAATGAGCACCATGCAAAAATCCAAAGCTCTCCTGTTACAGTTTACAATAATAAACTCACATTTTGAAGCTGTAACCAGAGAATTGTTAGTGTTTATGCTTAAAAAATGTGCTGTCAATCAACTAATGAATGAAACATTTTGGATCCTGATTATAACAATGAGAATTTGAAAAGCCAAACAGGATTAAAGAGTCTGTGTGGGATCACACAAGTAAACCCCACAATCATAACAAATGAGGAGTCTATTGATATAATTTGTCGTGCTTGCAGGCTGATGGCCATCCCTCCCTTTCCTGTTTAGAGTTTCAGTCCAGTTTGTCGCCACACACACACACACACACACACGGGCACAAGATGACACAATGATTACAAATCTGCAAGTACACAAAAGACGTTCACATTGTTCCTCAGTGATTGTAAAGTTTATTTCAGTAGTCCTTCATGGCAGTAAAGACAACACTTATAAGTTTGCAGTCCCAACATGCAGAACAATCATCAAACAATGACAGAAAAGAAACAAATATTAAAAAAAAAAAAAAAAAATCAAAAAAG
>VUQK01005472.1:33293-47074 GCA_015106715.1 Bujurquina vittata | reverse complement strand
CGGACAAACCCGTATGGGGCCCATAATGTGTGCCCTTACTTATCCTATATGGGGCCCACCTATGTGTGCTGGCAGGGGTGGGTGCTTTGATCTTAGCTGTGTTTGCTTGTAATGAGTAACAATATAAAATCACGCAGACCCCTGCCATGCTAACATGATATCATTACAGTAGGGTAGAAAAAACTGGATTATTTTACTATGTGAAATACTCAGATACCGATGGAATTCCCACTGTAAAAACCTGCATATCTGAACTTCCAGCTCAGGAGTTGTCTCCGGCAGATCTAAGGTCTCGGCTGTTTGCAAGTTTGCCACTTCAAGGATTAGCCTACTGCACAAGAATGTTCAGTATGTATTAATTGGGTCAATGGACAAATGTCTTAAAAGCCAAAACTAAATAACTTCTAGAAGTTTCCTGTAACGATCCCTGAGAATTATGACAAATAACAGGTTTTAAACATTTAACCAAGAAACAAAATTGTTTTGCATCTTAGTAAATCAGTCTGGTCCTTTAATGTGTTTCTAGCCCAAGTTAATGTACCAATGAATCGCTTATCTGCTCAGATCAGTACATCTGAGTGTGTGTGTGTGTGTGTGTGTGTGCGTGTGTGTGTGTGTGTGTGTGTGTGTGTGTGTGTGTGTGTGTGTGTGTGTGTGTGTGTGTGTGTGGGCGCGTGTGTGTGTGTGTGTGTGTGTGTGTGTGCGTGCGCGCGTGTGTGTGTGTGTGCGTGCGTGCGTGTGTGTGTCTGGACCCTTTAGTGGGAGCTGTAGTCACATGCTCCTGAGCGGCTCTTTTGTGTATTGTTTCTTCTCGTTCTTGTGACCAGCAGGGAAAAGGAGGCATTCTGTTGTGTTGCTTGCTGCTGTCGCCTCCTATACGCCTGCTTTTTGTGTTATTTATTGTCCGTTGCCTTCTTACTTAAGGAAGCATAAGAAGCTTCGACCAGAGTATTACATAATACTGAAACGGCCTGATTTGACCCCTTTCTGGACTTTCCCACATGATATTCACTAAATGTTTCTTTTGGCTGCTAAATTGTTGATTTTGTGTTATATCTTTGTCTCATCCATTTAAATGTCTCTCTTTTGTCACAGGTGGATAATGCCAAAGTTCTCCACTATGTCGGAGCAGGCATTGCCTTTCCCACCAGTATGTTGTTTGTGTGCCTGCAGTCAGCATTGACGTACCGATTGGCCAAGACCCAGGGGGAGTACAACTTGGCCCACCTCCGGCTCTGCATGACCCTGCTGGCCTTAGTAGCCTTGGTGCTCAGTATCCTTTCCAGCCTCTAACAGATGGTAGCCTCCAAGGCTTTCTAGTAGTTTTTTTGTTGTTGTTTTGTTTTTTACAGTAATACATTAGAATAGATTCAAATGGGGCACTCAGTGCTGTGATTGGTAGGATTTTGTTAAGGAAATGTTGAGAAATATGTTTATTTTTTCTTGCTTAGATTTATGCTGGGTTCAGCCTCCAAGATAATAGCACGAAAAGAGCTGTAAAGATGTTTGATGTCTGGACTGAAAATGAGCATCAGGCACAACAGTTGATCTTTTTTTAGTTGACAACAGCTGATGCTACTCGGCCATCTTGAAATCCCAACAAATAGACTAGGAACTCTTTTTTTCTCCCTTCTCTTCTGTCATGTGACAACTTCCATAACATGCCTGTGACGCTGACCAATGGGAGATGAAAGTGCAACTCAAAACCACCACAGCCATTGTTTCCTTTTTAGGCTTTTCCAAACACAGTGCAGCTTGTATCATTCTCTCCACTGTTTTTATTTATTGTTTCATGCAGCTGGTCCTTGGCACCACTTTACCAATGACATAAGACAGCAATTAAATTGATGAACAACAGCACAGCAAGAATTTCCAACTCCATAATTGCCTTTATACACTGACCTTTTTACCACATACGGATATTGTGCAGGCTGAATCTGGCATTTGATGCCAGTCTCGTGTCTGTACAGTGAAGCTGCAGCCAGCTTCAGGTAGTTTTGGGAGCACGCAGCAGGGAATCTTGGCGCAGTTTGGCACACTTCGTAGTAGGAAGCTGGCTAATGTCCGATCCATCTCTGACAGGTGATCTCTAGAGAAGTTCAGCACTACAGTGCAGGTGGGAAAAACACATTAGAGGTTTTGTTACCTTTAACAAAATTAATCTGTGAGCATTTGCAAAAGTGATAAATTAACATGTTTCTTGTTTGTGTAATATTGACAAAAACTGAATAGTTAAGCTGCATTACACAGGTTAATGAGCTCTTTACTGCTGTTATACAGTGATTTAATATAGTAGGTTTCATCAATATCTGAGATTTACAGGAGAAAAACAAAATCCCTCTTGATGTAAATGTATCTGCTGAGATCATTTTTTAATGATGCATTCAGCTCTAAGTGTGACAGCTTTAGGTCCTCACACCGCTTTGCTGCTGTTTTCCTTAACCGTGTGTTTCAGGTGGTGTTTTTTTCTGTCAGGAGAGCTTCGTTCTGCAGCACGCCTCGGCCATCTTCGAATGGGTGTTCTGCATCATCATCATGCTATTTTACGGGACTTTTGCCTTTGAGTTTTCCGGCATGTCAGGAGACACAATGGTGGTACTAGCAAGAGGAGGCTCCCTCGGACCTGCTGGGAGAGAACACAAGATGGACACAATAGGAGCACTGGGAGGGCCCGGTTCACACTCACAACCACATCCACACCAACCTGAAATCATGTCCATGCTGTAGCGTCCTGACACATATGGATGCCACACAGTTGCCTCGCTCATTCCTTTTCAACTGTAGTTGTTGAATGATTTGAATTCTTAATTCCCAGGCATGTTTGTCTGAAGATTTGAAATAAACCAGGCCAGTGCAGCAACTGTTCGGAGCGGGCCTATCTGCTGCCACAGTGGACAGCTAGGTTTATACTTAGGTCAAACTTTGTGTCTCTTAAGAACTTGTTTGCGTTTTGCACATTGCACAAGCGTGCATACCCAAATTTTCCTCCTACTCATTGCTGTCCTCAGTGACCATCAGGGGAGGGTTTTGTCAGTCAGATCAAAGAGATCCTTTGAACTGTCTCCTGTGAACGTGACCTCGGATCAGTTCCTGCTAGGTGACTGCCACGATGCTTTCAGAGTATGTAAAGAAGTGAAGGCTGCTGGACAGCCCGGCTGACAGTATTACAGTGGAGAGGTGTTACACTGTTTCAGTCCTGGAAACAGAACAAGGTCACAGTCTGCATTTTCATGTAAACCTCTGCTAAGCAATATTTCATTGTAACTAACACCCGGCTTTGTATAGATTTTTTTAAATGTTTTGGTTATCTGCATACTCAACTGCACATTACCTCCTTTCCAAAACCAAGTGTAAAGCTAAAGATATTTCTGTGGAGTTGGTTTACTGAGGCTACTCAGAAAGAACATCTGGTGGACATCAGGGTAGTTACGTGCTCTGATGATCATCTGATGGGCTTGTATTTAGGCACAAGTGTCATTTTACTGAAAATGCTTAATGTAGCATTAAACTTGTACCATATATGCAAGCCTAACACTATAAAGTGTCAGACTGCATGGCCTTAATGTTTCTGGATGCTTCGGGGGACGTGTCATATGTCTTTATTTTAACTGTGTATAGAAATACAGTGAGCATAGGGTCACATAAATCTTCTAATTAAGTCTGTAAAAAATACATCCTTTCCCATTCTTATTGGGATCAATACACTAGCAGCTCTTAAATATTGCTGGATTCAACTTCCTCTCTGTAAAGAAGATTACGAAAGAGAGGTGACACAGTGTCGAGAGGCCAAATATGTACCAGCTAATTCAATCCAGAGCTCTGGCTTTATTAAGTTTAGTGATGGGGCATTACATGTGTTTTCAGGTCCTGTAGACGGAGGTCTGCATCTTATTCCCCGTGCAGGAGGAGGAGGAGAATGTGCTCTTATTGCTTTAGCTGCTTTCTTTTTCTTTGAAGCTCAGAGCTCCGCACAGGTGGAGTTATTTCAGCATGTCAAGCTGGTGTAGTGGGACAAAGGGAAAAGGATTTGCACTGTCCTGCCTCTGTGTTACTGTTACTTTGCAGTATGTGCCAAATACAAGTGTGCCTGTGGCATTGGTGCTAAAACACAACTAGGCCTTACCCTGTTGTTTTCCCTTACTTTAGCTGTGATTATAGCAACGCAATAAGAAGAGACATAGGGTAAATCGGTGACTTTGATGGTGGGAGCAGGAATAGAAGGTCAGGAAAACCAACACATGGAGAAATGCTCCATGCTGACAGAAAAGACTGAGGGACATTGTTAACATCTGTGTGTAGTTTTCTAAGAGGCTTTACAGCAGTAATACTCAGTGTAACTTGCCATCAGCACTGCTGGCCACATGTTGGGCTGAGATGTTGTTTGTGTAATTTGTCAGCAAGTGACAGCACATTATTCAAACATAGTTTCACAGTATGTCACTGAAATGTAGGTATTAACTATCAGGCTGAATGTATCTGAACCAGACTGACGGAGGAAGCCTGTGCACGCTGCACTGTGGAATGAGCTGGAAGCAACACCAGCCGCACCACTGAGCACTTGCTTCTCTCTGCTGGTCAGACTGCTTATTGCATGTCCTGAGACATTCAGCTCACGGGAGGTCTTGTTTTCTACTTTGTTCTGTCTGCAGTCAGGAATTCTGAGGCCAACTTGTGTTTTTGTTGTTTTATTTTATAAAGGTGGCGGTTCAACTCCCGCCTGAGCTTCTGCCTACAACAATACACTACTACAATATGCATTCTTCTGAGAAATGACATTAAAAATTTGCTGCATTTTAAACGTTGACTCAAGTAATGGTGCTGCTCATTTTGCATTTACTTAAAGTGCTTCATTTTGCTTCATGGTTTATGCATGAATAATTCTTGTTTATAGCTGACCACTACAAAAAAACAGCCTTCACATTCACCATCATTCTCTTCATTTCATACATATTTTTCCTCATATATGTATCTGTACACTCAGGAAAGTGTTACCACACCAGCCACCAGCCTTCGGCCTTTTGTCATCTTTGTTGATATGGTGTTCATATCAATGGGATTTCTTGTGTATGTGTTTCTTTGTGTAGAATAGGCGCAGCTCCTTTTTACCCAGTTGTAAGACTGGTGATTAGCCATGGTGTAATAAATTATTTTTGCTAATCAAGACTCTGTTAAGCTTCAATGTAAGCACTCTTGTAACGTCGGCTTGTGAGAATGCTTATTCAGCTCATGCAAATGAGGTGGGAGAAAAATGAGCTCGCTCGTGTAATCAGATTATTGGCGAGAATATTCTGACTAACTAGAACCAGCAATCCTCACGACACCCCATCCTCAGTTAAAAAGCTCCCTGTGCCTTATGTACTGTATTGATAATGGAAACCAAAGAGGTTATGGTTTTAAATTCTATTTTGATGATAAAGTCATGATTGTATCCATTTATGCCTTAATATTCAATAAAAAAAAGCAAACTTTGCATCCCAGTGGCTTCATTACATAACATGAGCATATTGTACAAAGGGCCAGACAGTGGTTCTTTAATCTTTAACCTTTTTTATTGTTTTAATTATTTACATTGTCCAGTTTCACTCACAGAAGGTGACACTTATAGATAAGACATTAAACAGAGGAAAACCCCTAGAGCAAAAACAGTGTCAGCTGTAGCTCAACTCGCACTACACTCACTGCCTGAAGACTTTCTCAATCCCATCAGAAGTGCTTCTTAAGGATACCATAAAATACCTTGTCATTCATAAATGGCAAATATCTGTCCCAAAATGATATTTTCTAAATGCCCTTTGAGAAATGTTTTTAATTATCACTCCCTTTTCTCCTTTAAATGCTTGGATTTCAAGTCTACATTATAGAGCTGCAGTTTCACTAGACAACATTCATTTTTCATAAAGTGTGATATCTTGTAAAGAAGAATAAGACTGTACAAACCAAGAAATTGCAGCATGTGATTGTTAAGTTGTAAAACAGCAAATTTAAGACATCGGTGATTCACTAAATGCTTTAGTGTCAACAGTTCTGCTGCTAAGAGCAAATAGATTAGAGTCAGACTTCTCTGTGCTTGCTAAGATGAGCCACATTTACAGCAGAAGGCCTGCAGGTCATAAAAAAATCATCTGTGGCTGAAAGGAAGAGCAGCCACAGATCAGAACTTTAAATGAGCTGCTATCCTGTACAACGGTGATGTGGTAGTGCAAACAGTGTCCATAAGACGAGAAAAAGGCATTGTACAGTCATGACAATAAGATTTCTTAAGCCACATTTTTGGTTGATTGTTACACCTCTGACAATAATATGACAATAATATGTTGGGCAATAGCACCTTTTAAAAATGAGTTTGTTCTGCTACGCCACACTTGACACATAAAACTCACAGCTTTGAGGTAAAAACGCTCTGCCGCTAGTGGTGTGGAAGTATTTATACTGTATTATTTCAAGCTGTTGTAGTATTCTTTTATGTTACTGATTTCAACCAGTGATTGTGTATTTTTTAGCACCAATACCTGGATTTTTATATATATTTTGATGGGAAAAATTAGTTACTGAGATGTCCTCTGCAATGTCTTCTCACTGGGAGAATGCCCCTTTATATGTCTGCTGGCTACAACTGCTCACAGACATAATTATCTCCTCACTTCTTGAAAGCATTCCTCCCTAACTTTGCTTTCAGTGTATTTTTTTCTGTTAAAAACAGTGTCCTATCAGTTGAATTGGAGCTGGAAGTTGTAGTCCATGAAGATTAGTCTTGTTCAGCATCCAGGCACAGATCACGACAAGGTGGCACAGTATCTACAAGACAAGCTTTTTGGGCACCTCCCAAGAAAACTCTGGTCGGCCAAAGTGTCCATAAGAGGCTGTCTGCTGGTAGATCGGCCTCTTCAGTTTCAAATCCCTAAGAAACAACAAACGAGAAATGAGACATCATAGATGAGTGAACTGTAGAGAGTGGAAAAAAACAACTGAAAAAAACTGAAACATGTTGTGCAATTAGCGGTAAGTATTTACTGTTTGCATGTCCTCTTGTGAGTTTAGTTTTTCCTTGTTTGTTTTTTGGGGGCATGGGGGGCTAAATTTGTCTGTGTGTCAGACTGGCTTGTAACATCTAAGGTGTACTGCACTTTGGATCCAGTGTTAGCCGAGATAGACTCCAACTACCCCCAACATTTATTGATTACAGAACTCTTAAACATTTAAGCGAAAATGGACTCATTAGTCATGCAGCTCTCAATAATCAATGATTTGCGAGCACCATTTTTGCAACAATAAAAAATAGTTTTTATTGTTGAGTTTGACATATTTTAAATTGGACCAATTATGATTTACCTTAGTGTTTGTGTCATACACACGCATGCACACACACACAGACACACACACGCGCGCGCGTGCGTGCACACAGTGATAGGATGAACTGAGGGCTGCACCACCGCCTAGTATAAAGTAAATAATTCTGTGAATCATGCAAAGCTACATTAGTGGATTCAGAGTGTAAAATACTCAGCTATGTAGCCCTTCACATATTAATAAGCTTTGTAAAAACGCAAAAAAAAAAAAAAATTCATTGTAGGATTTAGAATTAATCTAATTTTTTAATCAATCATTTGGTCCTTAAAATGTCAAGAGAAGTTTCAGCTTTTTAATCAGATTTGAAAGACAATTAGAAGATCCTTTTTTAAAAAAAAGTAAATGTTAAAATGTAGTTTTATACAAAAGTCAAATGAGTGTGTTTTTACCTGACAATGACTCCTGGCCTGAGATCAAAGTTCTTGTTGACAATCTTCAGGAGTTCTGACTCTGACTTCTCAGAGGACCCGTAGGTGAACAAGGAGATGGACAGTGGTTGGGCCACTCCGATAGCATAAGACACCTGTTACACATACATATACTTAGTTTGCATGTTTGGATTTCAGCCGTCTATGTGCAGCTTTGGTGGGTGAAGCTGTGCCCTCACCTGAACCAGAACTCTTCTGCACAGTTTGGCTTTAACCAGAGACTTGGCCACCCAGCGAGCAGCATAGGCAGCAGAGCGATCAACCTTTGAGAAGTCTTTGCCAGAGAAAGCTCCTCCACCGTGAGCCCCCCAACCACCATATGTGTCTACAATAATCTTCCTGCCTGTTACGCCAGCGTCACCCTGTTTGGGGAAAAAGGAAGAAGATGAGCAAAGACCTGAGACGAGTTTCAGGTCTTTGCTCATCCCTGTTTGTGATGATCACCTGTGGTCCTCCAATGACAAAGCGACCACTTGGCTGGAGATGGTAGACAGTTCTGTCATCCAAATATTTAGCAGGGACCACGTGCTTGATCACCTGATGGAAACAAGGCAGCATTAAAAACAAATGTGAGTCTTTATTTCCCAAGTGAGATTTCAGAAAGAGCCCAGTGAGGCGTGTTTATGAGGCCCTACCATCTCCATGAGGACCCTCTGCTGTTCCTCCAGAGTGACCCCATCATCGTGCTGAACAGAGATCACAATGGTATGAACTCTCTTGGGGATCACAGCTCCGTCCTTCTGGTCATAATGTACTGTCACCTGTGGGATTAATAAGAAGTATTCATTAAGGAACATCAATAAAAGAATTAGTACGCGCAATGACTCAATTTTCTGCTGCTGCTCTACTGACACAAATTTCTTCACAGTATGATTAATAATTCTTACATCTGTATCATGTTCAGACGTTTGTATTAAATGACTTTGGGCCAGATATCTGCTTACACAGAGTTTCAGTCAGCAGCTAACTGATAAGTCATTGAAAAGTCTATTTTATCGGCAGTCACAGCTTTAATACCAGCAATACCCACTGTGTGTGAAAGACATCAGAGGTTGAAACAAAAAGAACAACAACAAAAAAATGCTATTGTGAAAGTTTTAGATAAGTAAAAAACATGTTGCATGACCTCACCTGTGTTTTAGAGTCAGGACGCAGCCAGGGGACGACGCCACTGCGTCTGAGTTCAGACATCTTTTCGTTGAGCTTGTGAGCTAAGACAATGGTGAGCGGCATGCACTCCTCCGTCTCATCTGTGGCATAGCCGAACATTAGACCCTGCAGAGGACAGAAGGAGTCAGAAAACAAAAATCAGCAATTAAAAAAACAAAAAAACGAAACAACAACAATAAAGGCAAAGCAAAGAAGTGCGCAAGCAGTAACAAAATACTGATATGTAGTACAATATATTCTTTTATCTATCTTTAATACTTTCTTTTATCATATGAGACAAGATTTAACCAACGAACAGAGCATTTTTAAACTAATGTAAAGTACTACAAAACAAGATACATAATGGTTATAATGATCATTCAGGCACATATAGAAGACAAAAAAGAAGTAAAAGTAGCACCCCCCCCAACAGATTACATTAAATTTCTATTAAATTATATTTCTAGCACCAAATCACAACAACTGGCACCTCAAGACACTTTATATTCTAAGGTAAAGACCCTATAATAAAACCCCAACAATCAGACGATCCCCCTATGAACAAGCACTCAGTGACAGTGGGAAGGAAAAACTCCCTTTTGAAAGGAAGGAACCTCTAGCAGAACCAGGAGGGGTAGGGGCAGCCATCTGCCATTTCATATGATGATTATCCTTAAGCATAGGGTCATTTTCCCTGTACAGTGTATTTTGATGACAATTGCAGTCCAATCATCCCCTGATGGAGGAAGTTGTCTGTCTTTTTTGAGATCAGAAGTCTTGTATGGAGACAACCATCCTGAAGCATGAGTTTCCATTTAGCCATTTTTTTCCACTTATCCAGGGTCAGGTCATGGGGGCAGCAGCCTAAGCAGAGAAACACAGACCTCCCTTCTACCCAAAGCTTGTGGCCATAGGTGAGGGTAGGGATGTAGATTGACTAGTAAATCGACAGCTTCGCATTTACTTTCAGCACTCTCTTCACTATGACGGACTGGTGTAGCGTCTGCATCACTGCAACCACAGGCCTAATCCACCTGTCAATCGTCCACTCCACTCTTCCCTCACTCTTGAACACTTCAATTCCTTGACTTGGAACAGCAACCTCTCGCTGAGCCAAAGAGGGCACTCCCTCCTTTTCTGGCTGTGACCCCGTTTACACTACGTTTCCAGAGGAAACAGTGTTGCTTTGCAGTTGTCGTTTCCGAAAAGTGACTGTTTTACATGGAGATGTTTCAGAAACGATCTCCGTTTATACGGAAATGCTGAAAACTCTGCAGTTCCTACTGCCGGGCGGTGTGGATATAGGAGCCGCTGCCATAGTACGCATGTGCCCCTGTTTCCAAAAAGCAGTGTTTTCGTTCATTTACACGGAAACAGAGGCCAGAGCGTCTCAGAAAGGCTCCACTCTGGAGCCCGTTTCCAAAAATGTTTTCACTCTGTTCTCGTGTAAACGGAAAACCGAAATGCATAAAAACTGCGCTGTTTTTATTTTGAAACATTGTCGTGTAAATGGGGCCTGAGAACTATGGCCTCAGACTTGGAGGTGCTAATACTCATACCTGACGCTTCACACTCAGCTGCAAGCTGCACCAGTGTGAACTGGAGGCCACAACCAGAAAAAGCCAACAAGACAACATCATCCACAAAAAGCAGAGATGAGATTCTCAGGCCACCAAGGCAGAAACCTTCTGCCACTTGGCTACACTTATAAATTCTGTCCATAAAAATTGTGAACAGAATTGGTGACAAAGGACAGTCCTGGTGGAGTCCAACGCCGACTGGAATCAAGTCTGATTTATCGCCAGCAATGTGGACAAAGCTCCTGCTGCTGTTGTACAGGGACTGAATGGCTCATAACAATGGGCCAGACACCCCATACTCCCACAGCACCCCCACAGGATACCCTAAGGGATGTGGTCTGAAATTTCATTTGGCGCATAAGCACAAATGACAGTCAGGACCCATTTTCTGACCCGAAGGTGAAGGGAAACAACTCTCTCACCCACCAGCAAAAGCTCCAATATACATGCAGTAAGCCGGTCCATCAGGGCCTCCACCTTTGGTTGCCACCTGACACACTGCACCCGACCCCTATGGAGCCTTCTGCAGAGGGTGGGCCTACAGAAGTCCCATTTCTCCTCTTCGGGATGCATCTGACCAGGAACTTAAGGGTAAGGCATGGCCACCAGGCATTCTCCTTCAAGCACCCTCCCTAGACCTGGCTAAAGAGTGGGGCCCCAGTAACCCTATCTTGGGCAGGGCTAGCTGGTCACTTGATCTTCCTCTCATAAGGGATGTCTGAATCTCTGTTCATCTGGCGACTCACGCAAGACCAATTTGCCTTGGGAGACCCTACCAGGGGACAAATGCCCCCAGACAACATAGCCACCAAGCCTCTCTACTATGATAAAGTGGCGATTCCTGGAAAGGCTTTAAGTTTGTCTGGGATTTTAATGAGGCTTAACGCAAAGAAAGAGCAATCAAACGCTTTTCCAAATATGTTCATTATTTCTTTAGCAAACACTTACCAGAAGATTTGTTTGAAAATCCTGATCAATTAAATTTTATTTAATACAACTTAATTGTTGTTTTTTTAACTTAATATTTTAATGATGCTATTGACTTACACTAATTCACATGGTATCGCATTTAAGTATTGCACTTAAATATAATTTTAAGAAACCTATATTTTCTTTCACTGCTACATGAGACTCCACAACATATTCAACATGTTTTTTTAAAAAAAATCATATTTCAGATGGGCAGCATGGTGACTATGGTTACCACAATCTGGCTGGGACCTTTTTGTGTGGAGTTTGCATGTTCTCCCTGTGTGGGTTTTCTCTGGGTAATCTGGTTTCCTCCCACAGTCCTAAGATATACACTTAGTGGGGTTAGGCTAATTGGTGATTTAAAATTGCCCATAGGTGTGAATGTGAGAGTGAATGTTTGTCTGTCTCTCTGTGTTAGCCCTGCGACACACTGGCAACCTGGCCAGGGTGTACCCTGCCTCTCGCTTTATGGCAGCTGGGATAGGCTCCAGCCCCCACCCTCCCCTTTTTTTTCTTAAGCTAATGTGACCCAGTGGAACATTGTCCTGCTACAATGATACTACCTGATCTCCAGCTCCAATGTCTTCCTCCTTCCTGTCGACATGGACCCCCTGAGCAATGTCTGGACTCTGCTGCTCCAGAGCCACCAGCACATTGCATGTCTTATAGTCAAAACCTTCAGAAGGAAAGTAAATTGGATTGAGACAGTACAGAGGGAAAAGATGAATTCATGAAACATCTATTTTTGTTGCTTCATGTGCTACTTTCTCACCTTTCTCAGAGTTGTCGTAACCGATGTGTTTGATGGTGTCCCTCACTACCTTCTGGTAGTCCACAACGGCCCGAGATGTGATCTCTCCACAGAGCAGCACCATACCAGTCTTACACACTGTCTCTGTCAACACAAACAACACATTTCATATTGAGTGATCTCTTACATCTCTTGTGATCTTAAAAAAATCATTTTGGTTTTAGACTTTGATCATTTGGAATTAGCAGTTGTGGTGACATGACAAGGCTGTTGTCATCATCAGCAGGTTCACAGTGGTCAGCACTTAAATATGATGAACAGGCTCAACACTGCTGTTGACTTAAATTCCAGGTGAAATTCAGGCCAGTGGGTTAAGCAGCCTATGTTCTGCTTTCACTAATTTTTGCCCTTTTGTTGCAAAGTAGAAGAACACAAAAAGGAGATGAACAGATTCACGAGACTAACATAAATGCCTCTCTTGGTCTCCTACTTTAAAAAAAAGGTACAAATATTGGCTCACCACAGGCCACTTTGGCATCAGGGTCCTGCTTCAGGTGTGCATCCAGGACAGCATCACTGATCTGGTCACAAATCTTATCTGTGGAGAAGCAACAGGCAAAAAGTTTAGATTCAGAACAGATTTGAATTCATAGTTAAACTGAGATTGTGCAGTTCCAGTGGACAGAAAAAAAATACATACTGCATGTTTACATTGCATGTTTAGCATAACACTAATATAAGATGTTGCATTGGGAATTTTATATGAAAGTATGAAAGGTCAGATGCAAATATTTCACATAGTAATAGTTGAATTTTAGTTGCGTCCTTTTGACTTCAGTGTGGCAGCAGGACAATGCCGCACTAGACACCCCATTCATCTCTGTGTGTTGTTTTGCTGAAGCAATGCAGGATACAGGTTACATCAGAAAAACCATCAGTATCAAGCTCCACTGACTTAATTCTGTGATTAGTTTCTACTCTGCAAGCATACCTTAGGGAAAGCCACAAAAATGGTTACTATCTGTGGGAACAGCCCAGACTTTGAGTTGTGTTATCAAATTAAAAAGTGTGTGTTGCAAAGTTCTGCCAAGGCCACCCACCTCTGTTACTGTACAAACAGTGTAAGTAAAGCTTTGAACCTGTGACGTTCATCATTAAAACCTGGCTTCCACGCTGTTATTTAAGGGCACGCAAACACAGAATCCAATGTGGCACACCCAAAATGTGTGGTCACTTTTGTGTTAATCTTTTTATTAATTTAATTTGCTTATTTGTAATGTACAGCGACAAGGACTCAAGATAAGGTTGGAAACATGACCAATGTATGTGATGATCTATTGTGTAACATGGACTATACAGGAGGACAGTGAAGCTGGAGCAACACCACAGGTGGAACTGTTGTTTTCAGGGAAGATGCGGCCCGGTTGCTTTAGTGGATGAGCTTCCGCCCACTAACCAGATGCATTCTGGAAGGCAAACCGAGCGCACTGTGTCTTCATTGCTCCTGAATTTTACCTGTATTTGCAGGTTAGTACTTGGTAAAAATGCTACCAC
>VUQK01005468.1:2568-16359 GCA_015106715.1 Bujurquina vittata | reverse complement strand
CATAGGAAAAAAAGTTCCTTGAAATAAATTAAGGTAGCAAAGATGAAATACCTAAAAAAAAAAAAAAGAGTGTCTTTAACAAAGGTTATTGTGGAAAAAAAGGCTGAAAGCAGCCTGATTACTGTTAGCAATGTATGGCACAGTAGGTCCTCAAAGAGAAAACACAGAAATTCCTATTCCATTACTGGGCCCTTTGTATGTGTACATCTCTGTATATTGCACAAAAAGGGTGGGAGCACTGGCTGCTGCTGTGATGAAGACAAGGAGTGACAAGTGTTATAGCATGGCCTCCCTCCTGTCCCACCATTCTGAAGCATTGCTTCGGTTTTCTACCTCATTAGAAAACACACACATGCACAGAGCTGCACGGAGAGCCTCTGAAGTATAAGTATACTTCTGAGTGAGCCAAGCTCACATATAGATACAACACCATTAAAAAGCTCTCAATAGTCTTGATATAGGGAGATGAGTCACGCTCATTTTCTCATTCTCCCACACTGACCCAAATAATGCAAACAATGAATTCCTGCATTATTCTGAGGCTATCAGGATAGCGGAAAAGAAAATGATAGGTTGTGTAAAAGCAATGAAATTGCATACAGCGCTTGATATTTTTACAAAAGCCATCTACTGCTTTCTGCTGGTTTCTCTTTTTAGTCCCACAAAGCTTTTTCAATATGTTGTACAAACCCTACCCTGTACAGAAATGTAACTTTATCTCAAGGAAACGACTGATATGCCAATACCCAGCAATCTAATTGAAGAGAGGTTTTAAAAGGATAAAAGGTACTTGATGCTTCCGTATATTTACAACAGTTGAGTTATTAAAATCTCATAATCACTCACTGTTCCTGATGTGGGGGGGGGGTGTGCAAAGAGTGAGTTCTAATTTCCCAGAAAGCTGCTGTAGTCACTGTAGTGTCTGTTTGGTTGACATTTCTCAACATTATTAAATGAAGCAGAATTTAGTATCCGAGGATAATCAGTGCCCACTGGTGGATGCCAGTTGTTAAAATATTAAAAATACTGAGCAGAACTGATGGCAGTTGAAACACATACATAGGGGGTACATGTATGCATGTAGCTCAGGAGGAAGAGCAGGTCACCTAGTGATCGGAAGGTCAGCGGTTCGATTCTGGGCTGCATTCCAAAGTATCCGTGGGCAAGAGACTGAACCCCAAGTTGCTCACGCTAGAAGTGTGAATGTTAGATAATTAAAGCAGCTTAGTTAAACATGGAATTGCTTGTGTGAATGCACACATGTTGTACATTTATAAGCGCTTTGAGTGCTCAGTCAGAGTAGAAAAGCGCTTTATAAGAACTAGTCCATTTACCATTTGCAGCAAGTATTTCTCAGGGTATACTGTACTGTATGTGCACTACAGAGAGTGGGGTTTTTATATGTATATGGCCATGCAGTAAATATCTGATCCAGAAAAGTGTGCAGTAGTGTAAAGCGTATTTCCCTCAGCTGCATATTTTCACTCACTGTGGCTCCAGAGAAGCAGGCGGCCATGACGCAAGATACAAAGTTAGTGGAGATTGAGCTATGGGCATAGTGTCAGTGTGAGTGTGAAGGATCTCTGCTTACAGCACAAAATAAAGTTCTGACATTGACATTTCAGTCAAGCGTACGGCAGCCCCAGCTCTAGGACCACCATAAACCCAGGGATAACAATAACGGCAGTTTTTTTGTTGTTTAAAACAATGATTACATGTTCTAATGATTACTTGGGTAGTATGTGGTTACCTTTTCTGGCACAGCAAAGTGCCCATTCGTATTTTTTTTAAATGTTTAATAGGTGCAGGGGGTGGAGGGACTTTGATTTTTTTTAGGTCTTTAAAGGTCTGTTCAAAACTGATTAGATTTGACTGTTGCATATGCAATGTCTCAGAGAATTCTGTTTGCTGTTTCACCAAAAGAAAAAAGAAAAAAGAAAAACTTCAGCCACACTGTGGATAAATTACGGCACAAGCAGGCCTCTGGCAGTGTGTACTAGCAGAGTGTGGCTTTATGTGTCCCTATGTGTAAGTGTATGCAGCGCATTTATTCGTTTTGAGGTGTGAGCCCAATGTTTTGCTTGGTTTCTTAGCCCTTATGTTTGTTTGCTTTTGTTTGTTTGCTTTTGTCTCAAGCTGTCAGGTTGCAGCTTAACACATACACACACATAGAGGTGACCTCCACACGACCCTGCCTCAGTCATAATAAGAGAGCCAAGTGACACAGAACAAGCGGTGTCAAAATAAGCTATGTGTGAACTCTCTGACATTTTAAGGTAACAGAAAGCCACAAAGATCATGCAATACTCAGCCAAAGACAAGGTAACACATTTGGAAATCCACTCTTTTTGTGGTGCTACACTCCTCTCTTTTTCTTCACTACTTTCTCTAATTTCACCTCATTTAATGGTCCACTATAATGAGTCATTTTAAATACAGCATAAATGAATAGAGGTAATTTGTCCATCTATAATAGTGCTTGTCTGCGCCGTCCAAGCCCATGTCTGAGTTTGGCTGAATTAAATGGCAAATGATTCTCAGTCAGGTTTAATGGAGTGGATATGAGCGACTTGGAGTGAATGCAACCCGCATTCCCAGGACCATGCCCACAGAGTCCAGCAGCCTGTCCGTACCGCTCCAATCCAATTTGGTCTTAATTGAATTGTTCTGAGCCCCTCATCCATATATTTCCTCCACAAGAAGCATATTACTCTCAATCTCTGTATGTATGTGTGTATGTGTGTGAGTGAGCAACTGCGAGTCTGTGTATTTGTAATGTGCCAAATTTTAAATGCTTTGTTGCTGATTGATATATCCGAGATGTGTTGCAGATTTCAAGTTTGAATAGGTGGTGGGCTGACCTGAAAGTGTAAAAAAAAGAAAAAAAAAATCCAGGTATTCAAATAAATATTCAACTAATCTTGTTTCCCCTCTCCTCTTCTCCTTGACCCCTCTTCCGTGATCTTTGTTCCTAGGACGTGAAGTCGACATTCTTCCAGTTTGGTGCCTCCATCCAGCAGGAGGCTCTGCTGATGCTGAACATCATGGAGGAGTATGACTGGCACATCTTTTCCATTGTCACATCAAAGTTCCCTGGCTACCAGGAGTTCATCAACATCTTGAAAACCACTGTGGACAACAGGTTAGAACAGTACTTTGGGCTGTTCTCAGTGTTTTCTTGCTGTATCTTATTTATCTGTCAATCCATCCCATCCACCAGTGCCGCGGGCGATTTCCCAGCAAATGCAGCTTCTCAAACCCTGCCAGCCTCAGGGCTGGGTATCCCCCAACTGTCAGTGGTGGAGCTAGTCCACCACCACCACTCTGTATTTGAAGTCTCGCCCTCATCTGGCCTGCCCAGGCTTAAGGGCTCAATAGCCCCCAGTGCACACATCCTGCTCACGTATTTCCTGGCTGGGCGGCTGCCTGAGGGGCTACCTGGTTGATCCTGGCAGTAGAATATGCTCTTGTAAATGCAGGTCTAAGTACACAGAGCCAGTACACTGAAACTGCAAATGGCTCCTAAAATTTGTTGTGTTGTTTGTCTGATTACGTTCAAATTGGATAACTGTAAACTGTAAATATACTTGGCAGCATGTTGTCATCGGTTAATAACATTGCATTGCTCTGGTTCTTTACCCGATATAAACCATGGCAGCCATATGACAATCATCCATCCATCCATCCATCCATCCATCCATCCATCCATCCATCCATCCATCCATCCACCCATCCATCCATCCATCCATCCATCCAGTTAAATATCCCTTTTGGTCACCACGTACACACTTGTGTACATCACTCTCTACAGCTGTGTAGGTTTTCAGCCATCCAGGTCATAGCAGTCTCTTGACAAAGGACAACTGGACTTCTTTAAGTTTCTTGACAACTTTTCACCTCTCATCCAAAATGCTTCTTCAGTTCTCAAACCAAAAGAGGAAGTGACCCATGTATTTAAGCACCAGTGGGGGTGTCCCATGGAGGTGGTTGTGACCCACTATTGTTAATGTGCATAATCACATGTGCCAAGGTGCAATAGAAGGTGTGGGTTATCGCAATCAGTGGTTTGAAACCAATGTGGGACTTGGTCCCATTTTATCAAGTGACCTATTGAGGTCCCTTGAAGAAAAGTGTGAATGGGGGTTGACATGGCTGGGGAGGGAGCTCAGGACGGCTAGATGGGGGAAGGGTGGTGACATAATCCACCTTCTCTGTTCCGTGATGGTTTAGTGATACTTAGATGGCTTCTATAACTCCTCTTTCAAACGATCTGTCTTCTCAGTCCAAAATATGAGCATTGCCTTCCTCATAAGAGTGTCCTTTATCCTTGATGAAGACGTACAGCTGAGTCTTGTCCTGTCCTACCTCGACAGGACAAGACTCAGCTGTACGTCTGCAGAGTGAGCAGGTGGGTTTCCACTGCTAATCATTTAAGTGTCCCCAATCCTCAAACAGCATGTTACAGGATTATCATACAATCTTTCAAAGCATTAACCAACCCTGGCAAGTCACTGTTTTAACTAGAAACACTCAGTGTACTAAAATTAATAACTTTAATTAAAATAAATAAAAATACACTGCAAAATGACATTGCACCTGCTGAAATACAGTATATGTCCAAAAGAGCCAGCTGAGATGGTTCATGCATCTGACTACAATGTCACCTGGGTGTCTCCTGTGTATGATGATTTGGGTTTGTGCCACTGGTGGGAAACCCAGGACAGAACTTCTGTGTTCCCCTAGAGATCCCTAATGCAACAAAAAGAAGAAGCCTTTCAGATGAGAGGTGAAACATCTTCAAGAAATTTAAAGAGTCCAGTCGCCCTTTTTCAAGCTCCAGAAACTACTATGACCTGGATGACTGAGAACCTACACAGATATAGAAAAGGAATGTATACAATTGTATACGGGGTGACCGAAAGGGATATCAAACCGGATGGATGGATGGATGGATGGATGGATGGATTGGTTTTCAGCCTTCCATCTACTCCTTTGGATTATTGTCTAAAATAATCTCTCAATGCCAAACATTTTTGCGAGCATTTTCTTTAAAAAGTCATTATGAATCTACCCAGAGCATTTTCAGGGCATTTCCCCATTTATTGTCTGTATCCTAATTATACCCACAAATTTCTTTAAAAAATATGTGAATTACACAATGTTTTGCTCTAAGATTTCTCAGACCATCATTCATTTATTATGCTCTTTAAAGACAGCCAGCCTTAAAGAATTTCCTAAGCATTCTTTAAATGAATGTAGATGGCAGGTAGGTTTGCTACACATGCAGGCTGGCTGTTTGCCACACCTTTAGGACATTCTGACTGATGGAGCTTGTTTCAGCAGAGAAAAGGAGAAAAGAACAGCAAGCTATAATCTTGGACAAAAATGGTCACATTAATGTTACATGTTCAGCAGTGTGGAGAAGGTGGCAAAGGCTTGTGCCTGAACCAGTGATATATTAAAGCTCAGCTGAGGGCTTTCTCATGAGCAGTTATTCTAATGTCAAACCAAGCAGGGATTTAACAGCTCTCTCCTTCTTTATGTGTTGTTGATAGAAACTACAGTGCTTTTAATTACAGGTAATTAGCTTGTTGACAGACTAACTTAATGCATTTGCATGGAGAGAAAGGAGACGTAACTTTCCAGTGTCGGTAATGTGCCGTATGTGACTTTCAGAAGTGATGTTAACCTTAATGCTACTTTTAGCTCCTACCTTGTCACAAGGGGTCGCCAACAGCGGGTAGGTCCGCATGTTTGATTTTATGCCGGATGCCCTTCCTGCCACAACCCCAAAGAACATTTATGCCTCTGGCAATAAAATACAAAGTCTCTTTATGGTTGTCTCTGAACTCCTCCTACACGATCAGGAATTGGCAAACAAATTTTGCACACAGGGACATTACAGCATCCCGAACCCTTATTTTTTACAACCACCTCCCAACAGGTTAAAATGGCAACTTTTGTAGCGTTTAATCACCTATAACATGTTACAAAAGTATTGTATCTTTTAATTTTCATCATAACATCTAATTCAGCAAATATTGAACATAATCATTTCTGATATCGCCAAATTGTGATGCACTTGTGTTTGAGCCCTTTGGTTTCGTGCAGTCTACAAAATCAGGTTCATGTTACGGACACTTTGCAGCTATAATGAAAGTTAAGCTTTGAAATACTCTTTTACTATATGGGTGTATATTCAATTAAAAAAAACTTATATGCCTTTTTTTCTTTATGGGGGTAGACAGTGTCTGGGTAATGAGTGGTGTAGCACAATTATTTTGTAGACAATGGATGATAGACATGGTCCCTTAATTATACCTAGGGAAAAATGCATTTTGCTGTATATAAACATATAATCAATCCCATAATTATCTTCTAAACAGCATCTACCACCCATTTTGACTTTTCACACTGTGATAAAGTATATCACTTGGCCAGCAGCATGTGTGAGCAGTAGCCTATGTGAAATATACTGTAGTCCTAGAGGATCAGGGTGTATTTTCTCATCTCAGCTGAGTGCAGGCAGGTAGGTGGTTTGCCTGTGTGTGTAATCTGCGGATTAAAGGGGTTCGCATTGAGTTTTTGGACAGGAATGAGCTGGATCAACTACCAGTATGATCTTCATCACCTCAAACACATAAAAAATACACCGTTCTCTGTTTCAACCAAAGAGACTGATCCACAAGTAAAGAGTGTCCTGAAGAAAAAAGAAAGAAAACCCATTACAGAGCAATATTAGCCATTATATAATTACTAATAGTACAACTACAGTATACAGCACTATGTGCTGTGCCTTTTTCTTTCTGTGTGTATCTGTGTGCTTGTCTGAATGTGTATCATTGTCTCTCTATTAGCTTTGTCATCTGGGACAAGTAAACTGTCATCACTTTGAATAGCAAGAAGAGGGCAGCAAGTCCCAAATCACTCTCATGTTACGCTACCTGTCCACTGAAGGAACCGTGGATGATCGTTAACTGCTCCCCTCTTCGACCTATCATGTGCCACACTTTGTACTCCTCACTCTCTTGTGTGTGTGTGTGTGTTTGTGCGCGCGGGCATCATTCCCTAGTCTTGACTCTGCTACCTCATAACTGCTGTTAACTTGTGATACCGCAGCAAACCACCAGTTTATCACACATTATGTTCTTTAATTGGTATCATAAGTGTCATTTCCTCTGTTTCTGTTGCTCTTTAGCCTCATGTACTGGGACCTGCTGATTATTATTACTCTTGACATTATGAAAAAGCGCAGTCAGTCCCACTGGATGAGAGAGATGCTCTATAAATTCATAATCTTTTTTAATGAGCACTTAATATTTCTCACTCTGACCACTTTAGCTAACTGGCTACTGAAGTACATGAAAAAAAAGCTTTGGAAATTTTACAGGACCGTTTTCCTTTGCTGCAGTTTCTGTAAAGCAAAATCTCAGCTGCATGGTTGTGCAGTAGCAAATCAATATGCATTAGGCGCTTTTTTTGTGTGTCTAAAACGTGACAAAGGCTGCATTACATTTTGATAACAGCTCCGTAATGTTATAGCTGTTGTCACCAATTAGCCCGATGACCACAGGCACTGCTTTGGATGTTTCACATTATCCGGACAGTGTTTATTCACCTTGTCCTTTAGCCGTGTGGGATGGATCCTGCTGAGAATCATTACTGGACTGGCTTCATTCAGTTTAGCCTTAATGTGCTCTCCCCCTGACAATAAGCACTTTCCATCTATTAGAATTCATGTCACACTTAACAATGATATTAATTATAATGGCTAATTGTAACTGCCCTTGCCAACACCTGAACAAAGTTAATAGTCTATTAGTTAAATATTAACATTTTTCTTCTGTTCTCATTGTCTTTGCTTTAGTTTTGTGGGTTGGGACCTGCAGAATATCATCACTCTGGATGCTGTGGAAGAAGACAGCCGGTCTCAGATCATGCTTAAGAAGGTCCAGTCTCCAGTGGTCCTGCTGTACTGCTCCAAAGACGAGGCGGTATACATCCTGGAGGAGGCTCGTTCTCTGGGCCTGACTGGATTTGGGTACATCTGGATTGTGCCATCACTCACCACTGGGAACCCAGAAATAACGCCAGAAGCGTTCCCATCGGGAATGATTTCTGTGTCGTATGACGACTGGGACTACCCACTGGAGGCCCGGGTTCGTGATGGTATAGGCATCATAACATCAGCGGCGGCAGCCATGTTGGAGGAGTATGGCGACATCCCTGAAGCCAAGACGTCCTGTTATGGCCAGATGGAGAAGACAACCAAGCTGCCTCCCAGTGCACTCCATAAGTAAGCAAAGGGTTTTTTTCCCCTTGTGCTTCTTTTGTATATAATGATTATTAACAAATGTATGAAGTATGAGTCTGAAAAGCATTAATAGAATAGAAAGAGGAGCATAATAATGTTTGTGCATTTTGATTTTTTGTAATTTAAAAACATCTGAAAGAGTAGCTGAGTTAGTGTGCATAATTTTATAGGTATGCCGGGGTGGGTGGGAGGAAGTGAAGGAAAGCGGGGGGGGCTCCTTCCTTCAAACTTCTGTTTTCACCCGTATCCTCGGTAATTAGAGAGAAGTTCTCAGCAAGTCTGTGCTAAAGATTGCCATTTGAGGAAAAAAAAATGCAATTATCGCATACGGGACCAAGGGATGGAGAGAGAGAGCGAAAAGCACGGAGGAAGTGTAGGAGTTAAAGACAGAGAGGGGAATAAAAAGAAGTGAATGGAAGTTGAGAGGGGAGTTTGTGATTTAGGCAGTGAAGAAACAGGAGCAGGGAAGAAACTGAGAGTGGAGGAACAGCGGGAAGCTGCTACAAATGAGTGCTCTCCAAAATTGAAGAGCTCCTTGATGAGTCCTTCTGTTCTTTTCTCATTTATTCCACCATCTCTCATTCACTCTCCTCTGCTCCCCTTCTCATGAGCTCACCCCGCAGCAGCCAGTGGGAGATGTTGCAGGTCTTGCCAGCTCTGTCTGGCTTTCCATCTGGCAGAGGAGGGAGAGACACACACACAACCTGTGTTTACATCCCAATATTGTGTGCGTGTGTGTGTGTGTGTTTGTGTCTTTTTTTTTAAGATAATGATGTGTGAAATTAAAATTTGCATGTCTAAATGACAAAATTTGATTCTACAATGTATTTCCAGAGAGAGAAATCTTGTCTGTGTCTACTGTAACTTATCTTGCAACTCAAATGGTTCGACTGGGGAATGATTTTGAAACCGTTTAGCTACACATAAAGCCATATGGATGTGTTTGATATTTAACAGTCTGCAGAACATTTTGCCAAACACAGTAAATTCAATATAATATTTCATGCAATATAAGTGATTCAGTGTTTGAGTCTACATTGAAGTCATGTCGCTGCTCTTTATTTTGGATGAAATTGTAACACCCAACCAGAATAAGAATTCTTAGAATTTGTGGGTTGAACATTGATGTTGTTCTTTTCTTTAGTGTAACATCAGCTTTTAAAATTGGACTAAGTTCCCGTTATTTTCTCTGCCAAGCTAATAGTGGCTTAATATATTGAGTTTGAAGTCTCAGACTTTTCTCCTAGGTCAGTTTATGCATTTTAATTGGCTCTTTGCGGCTAAGTCACAGCAGCGCTTTTTTGTCTGTGCACCTACGATGCTACCGGCTTGTCATCATTATTGAAGATGTTTTCGTCTGAAACTGCCCACGCCTTCCTAATACCACACCGAATTTTATTCGGAGCCATAACAACGCTGCTTAATACGAAATTTCAGAAGTTGCAGAGCTAACAGGGGAGTTATTGGCACTGATTGGCAACAATTAATGAGCTCCCACTCAAAACAATGGCCATTATGTGCAAAGAGACAATAAAGTATGACTGATTGCACCTGATATGTAACTTCCACCCTAATCTATCTCTCATTTTGTGTGGATACGCAGACACCAAATAGAATCACCAAATATCCAGAGCCTGCTGACATTGTTCCCAGCATGCTCTGCTGCCTAAGGTTGTTACCCAGGTGATGTGTCCATGGATGGCACTGTAGTGGGTGAGAGAACTCAGCCAATAGGACTTCAAGGCCAGGACAAGAGAAACATGATTGGTCAAGGGTAGGTCAGGGCGAGTGTGGCAAGTGTGCGTTGTTGGATCATCATCAGCTGTCAGGGAAGAAATCAAGACACGGTCAACACACAGACATACAAATACACAGATGCTTGCACAGAGAGGTGAGCAGATGGGCTGTAGGTGCAAATATACAGTAAATGGGACATATTGCAGCATTTTCAGTAGGTACAGTATTTCACCCTAGCCTTCTCTATTTGTTCAGGTAGATGTGTTGTTGTAAGCATGATGTCAATAATTACATCATCTTATGAGCATCTGGCTGGTTCAGATTTATTGGTTGTTTGCTTGAGCACCTCTCAATTAGATTTAAAGCCTTAAGTGTGCCAAAAAACATTTATTAATTAAAAATGTTTTGATGGGAATGTTAGTAATAGTTATTGCGGAATTTACAGAAAAAAAATCAGTCAGTTACTTCTAATATAGCATGCTATCTGCTACAGTGTGGGCTTTTAGTGAAGTTTTACCTCACTCACTTTGCTTGTGTCAGTTGTGATGATAAATCCGCTGTGACACATCCAAGATGAATACGTTGTGCTGAGTAATAAAAAATAAAATTAAATAAAAACAGGAGACAAATGACCAACTAAGAGCGCTGGCCAGTGCAGCAATCAGACCAAGTGACAACCTGTGCTCCATATAATATATGATGTGCGCGCGTGTGGATCTATGTGCGTGTGGGCTTGTGCGCATGCACGTTCATGTTAGAAACGAGAGAAATATCCCCCCTTAAGAGAATGTTCTGTCATGACAGATTTACAGTGTGCTGCTCACCTTGCTGTGGAGAACAGTGTGCCTTAAAAGACTTTAGCACTTATTTATCAGTGTGTTAGTGTGTGCGTGGGAAAGGCGTGGTGGTGGTAGTTTGTTCTGACAGGTAATTTCAGTCTCTAGCTGTGATATATGGGGGTCAAAATTCAGAAAAACACACATTTTTCGCGGATGCACATTACACACACAGACTGAGTCCTGGGGGCAGCTGTCATTTCAGCTGCGCAAAGACAAACGCATGCTCTACACTGTTACGCAATACTGCTGAGAATTCAAAAGATGCATGCTTTATGCTTGTAAAATGCAATTGATAAACTTAATCGTTGAATTCGGGTGTTTTGAGTCCCATGGCCACAGGAGTGTAAAATCAAGCACCTAGCTGCGCAGTCTGTCTTTGTAAATATTTATGAAAGAGAAGGTTATCCAGTTTTGTAATAGGATGCCACCGCTGCAACAAGTCAGTTAATGGAATTAACTTCCATGACGAAGCAGCTTCTGTAGGTGGCCCAGTACTTTTGACCATATGGTTTACTACAGTTACGGAAAAAAGAGGCATTTTCCACCTAAATGTGCACACGTTTCACAGACTGAAGTATTAGATAAAGCTGGGTTAACAATCTTTAAGTTTAAAGTTTTTGAAGAGTTTTGATTTTGGATATCTCTTTTTAGTCATTTTACTCTATTCTATTCTTCATTCTAAAATACAGCCAGGAAAAACATTTTTCTTTTAAATTCAGGCTCTGAATGGCAAGAAACCCCCCGAAACTACACAAAAACCACCATCACCAAAAAAAAATAAATTCCTCAATGTGCACATACAAAAGAAACATTTTTTTTGTGTGTGTCGTGTACAGAACTATTTAGTGTAGTCATCATTTACACCCAGAGTTTGAGACATACAGTAACATTTTTCTTTCTTAGAGAATGAAAACAGTGGTGCCCCAGAGTCTCAACATGCCTGTCAATCCATTGCTCATACATAATACATTACTGCATAATCACTTGCTAACGACACCTATGCGCAGTTGTTTATTAATAAATGTAAATGTAAATGTTTGCAGGTCCCTTGTGGGATGTAAAACGCAGCAAACGATCTCAGAAATAATTGTGCATTTATGGGGAAAACACACTGTCACCCGTGAAAGGGTGTATACATTAATAAACTGCAAAACGCTATAATGGATTTGATTCTATATGTTAGCCTCACTGCGCTGAAACTGTGTTTGTGCTGTTATAAGTAAGCAAACAAGCTTTATGCGTATGAGCGAGCATATCTATGTTCGCAAATAAGAGTAATTTTCCAGCAAATGAACCTTCATGCAAAGTTAGAAAATGTGTGTCTGTGTGCGAGTAGAATAATTATGGCTTTAACATTAATGGGATGAGGTGGCAATGAAGCATCCCTCTTTTTTGAATATAAAACAATAGGCTGCTTGCAGGTCAAGTGGCTGATTCTTCAAATGAAGTGTCCATTTGGCAGCGGTGGGTGTGCACTTCAAAAAAAGCTGTGTAAAAATTGTTTAGCTCCCTTATCAAATAGTTATCATGGGCTTTTTGCAATATAGCGGCTTCTCTCGTGCTTTGTAGGACCTAACAGTTGTTTGACACAAGGAACAGTTTTAAATAGTATTTAATCAGGAAGTAGGTACACTCACTAGCCAGTTTGTTAGGTACACCTATACAGCTGCTCGTTCACACAAATATCAACCAATCACATGGCATCAGTTCACTGTTTTTGGGCATATAGACATGGTCAAGGCAACATGTTGAAGATGAGCATCAGAATGGTGAAGAAAGGTTATTTAATTGACTTTGAATAAACAATATGAAGGCATGGATCCTTCACACCTTCTGTCAGGAGTTCTGGCTGCTGCTGTTGGTGTGTTGTGTAGAGGATATTTTCTTAGGACACTTTTGGCCTCTTGTTTAAGCACCACAGCCTACCTGAGGCTACCATCCCCATATAGCAGTGCACCCATCTTCTGATGGCTGCTACCAGCAGGACGCTACAATATGTCACAAAGCTCAAATCATCTCAAACTGGTTTCCTAAACAGGACAATGAGTTCACTATGCTCAGTAACAAGAGCTCATCTTTTGGGATGTGGTAATACTGGAGCTTCACATCATGGATGTGCAGACAACACATCTGCAGCAACTGTGTGATGCTGTCATGTCAATGCGGACCAAAATCTCTGAGGCATACCCATACAGGCCTAACCAGGCACAAGGAGGAAGGGCACAGACACTGCTAAATAGCATCCACTTCCCCTGCTCTCCGTCATTCTTCACGGCAGACTTAAGACATGCCACCTGAGGCTGCGTGTGTGTTTTCAAATGAGTAACCCACCCTTGGGTCCTTTTAAAAGACCTCAATCATCAGCCCCCATCTGTTTTCAGATTCCCTCCTTTGTCTCTCGTGGGGCATGTCTCTTGTGTGTGCACTTTATAGATCATAAGTACCCTGAAATAATATATCATTGCTCTGACTGGTCCTTGTCTCTGTCTTTAACACATACAGTATTTTATAGTTCATCATACAATCTTTAGTCTATTGGCCCCTGCAGTATAGAATAAGAACATGAGTGACCTGGAGGATGGGCTTGGAAGAAAATGATTGTTTTATTTGTGAATGTTATTCCATTAATTGAGAGTATTCAACATAGCTGTAATGCTGTGTATGCTCTTATTTGCTTGCTGCCGTGCACTTGTAGTCTTCTTAACTCTCATGCAATAACCGCAGAAACAAACAAAAAACCCTCACCCCCCCTCATCATACAGTAATACCCCTCCATGCCAAAATATAAAGATACAAACTCTATCAAAGATTACCCCCCCCCCCCCCCCCCCCCGCGGCAATAAATTTTTTTTTTTTGGGTTGTGTGGGGGGGGTTTTTTTCTGGGGGGGGGGGGGGGTATT
>VUQK01005467.1:3806-14652 GCA_015106715.1 Bujurquina vittata | reverse complement strand
TGTGTCAGGGGAAAAAAAAAAAAAAAAAAATCACTTGTTTTGAAACTGAGAAGAAAATGATCTGTAACAAACTGCACACTGAGACCAGTCAGGCTTGATCAATTTAAAAAGTTTTCACACCATGGGAATTCAGAGTGCTTCCAATTAGTCTGTCAAGGATTGCTGACATTGTTCAATGATATAAATAGTCTCAGATGACTTAAATCTCAAACTTGAGACAATCTCATTTTCAAGGAACCCGATAAATGTAGTGAAAAGGCCTAAAAGCTATTATCATCAGCAACATTTACTGATTTCCAGATGTCAGGGGATCCTGTCATTAGCCAATACGGTTGAAAAATTCGATTTGAGCCACAATATCTTGGAAATGGGTTTTTATGAATATCAAAGGGAGGCAGATAGAGATGTAACACAAGTACCAGCACCCATGATACAAAACACACTAACTGAAAAAAGACCAAATCATTATCGCAGGTTGGTAAGCATTGCTGTGTTTAGACCACTCTGTGGAGGCCCTGTGCTCACCACTTGCGTGAGTGTGTGATTTCACCTTGGACTTCAAACTTGTGCTGAAAGCAAACATCAACTTCCGTGTCAAGCTGACACAACCTTCATGTCGAGTATCATTACTGGTGATGAGACTTGGGCCTCCTACTATGACCCAGAGACCAAACAGCACTTGCCACTAGTAGAGTCCGCAGTGTCCGAGCCCGAAGCCATCTGACGGGGTCACGAGCGAAAGCAGAAGCATTTTTTTTCCCCCCATCTTTAAAGAGTAAGACTGTCGGATCTGTTGTAAGAAGCTAAGCTTTTGGGTTACAACTTTGCTTTCTTACCCAAAACTAAGCTGAAGCTCAGGAGTTGCCATTTCGGCACCGTGGAGGAGCGCCAACATCCTCCCAGTGCATCTTTGCTCATGTCACTGTGGTTTTGTGCTTTGCATAGTGTGAACAACCAGTGATTGCGCTTTGATAGCCGCTTAGGTTATTTTGGAGTGGCATGAGTAATTTGCTGATTGTGGCTGATTGATGGGGACGGTTATAAAAGTTTATTTTCCAGCATGGCTCTGACCCTGTAGCAGGTGCTTATTTCTGCGGCCCTTCACAGAAACACCGTCTGGCAGTGAAGCATGAAAGGGATTTTTTTTTTTATGATCAGGTCGTACAGTCACTGCCACAACAAACATGAACGCCACCGCGTATTCATCAATTCGACCGATGTGTCTCAAGAGCTTTTGTATTAGCATGCCGTTGCTGCCCCGGTACTCAAGTAGTTAAAGCAGAAGCTAATTATATTAAAAGTGCAACAGTCTAGGAAAAAGAATCTCACAAAGAGCAAGAAGTGTGACTCTGATATTGAATGTCATTTTAGTCACTGTAAGCGTAGCCACAGATCCAGATCCACTAGCACTTTTCAGCTGGTGGCAAACACCCACTTACAGCGTGTCGAACAAATCAGCACTTTGTGAAACTGCTGATATACAAAGGTGGGAGGTAGTTCTGTCACCAAAATACAAAAATAATGCTTCTTGTGTTACAAAACAACAGAGATGAATGTCTCAAGTGGAATCAGAAACAGCGAACAAGAAGAGAGGAAAGTCAGGAAGAAGAATGAAGTGGAGAGTTTTATAGCTGGAGGTCTGCAGATTGTGCGCTAACTACGGTTGACCCGCTGCCGATGAGAGGACGAAAGGGGAAGAGAAGGGTGGAATTACTGGGGAATTTACAATGTCCAAAGTGAAACAATTCCAGAGTGGTGAGGTTAAATCAACCCTGGGGCTTATTGCACAGTTTGAGCCGCTATTAACACCAAACCACTACAGCGCTCTTTCACAGGACATTCGTATTTTTTATTTTTTTTGAAGAAAGGGAAAGGAGAATAAAACTAGCAGGATGACACAGAGGAGGGAATAGTAGCTATGCCAGATTCCCAGTTCCATTAGCTGCTCTGTACCACAGCATCTACCAGATGTTGAATAAAAAATGATGTTTTGTGTTGCACAAGCTTCAGAGCTTGAAGTTGTGTGGGTTTTTTTTTTCCAAATGTATATGCTTGCACATTTATAAAGCTGCACTTCTACTGAGATTTGTTTACATTATTCAAAAGCAGGTACAAATGGTAATCGTTTTGGACTCATGCACAGTAAACTTGCCTCATTGCTGCACACCCACACCCCCGTAATTACAACCAAGTTCTGTGGAAGTGGATCAAGCTCCATGGGATAACAACTGTCTCTAATCGCAGCATAAAACGAGAAGAAGCTGATAAGTAAATTTAAAAATGAAATATTTCAGAAATCTTGGACTCTTCTAGAGTAGCTTTGCATGATCCAAAGTTCAAAATAATCTACCTTCATCATAACGGGTCTTGGTGCGACCCGTCAGTCTGAAACAAACCACTCTGCGAGCCTGCGTAAGACATTTTTCATCTGGTTGGTTGGACTTGTGCTCACAGAGCGATAGGTCTCAGATGACATTATTAGAGATATCCACTCTCTATGACATTTAACAGACTCAAGAGTAGAAAAAAATCTCTGAAATTGAGCTTTTAGAGCAGTCTTTAGATAAAGTGAGACACCACAAGTTTTTTTTTTTCAACTCAGGATTTAAAAAACTTTGCCCATTTAGTATATTCATGCTGTGCTGTATAACAAAATAAGAAAAATCATAATAGGTGATAAAGATCTGAGTGTGGGTGAAAATGGGGAGGGGGGAATAAGGCTGGAGCCCAGTTGATATTTCAGCAGCCCCACGTGATGTCATGTTTATATTGTAGTTTTAAAGAGCTTTAAGCTGGCAAAATGTGAAAACAGCATTTTTATTGTTGACCGTAATGTATCCAATACAGGTAACTGCTTCCTACACAATGTGGTAATTAATAGCCAAGCACACTGATTTTTATTCCGAACGGAATTTAGGTAAGTATAATTAGAGGTCCTGTAGCAGCACACATTTACTGGTAAAGTGTCTCGTGTAGTGTAATATTTACTAGATGCCACAACAGCAAGGAGGGCTTAGGGAGGATGCCTTTCAATTAGAATTTTCCCCCAGAGTCCAGTCAGTTATCCAAGGTGGTCCGATGTGCTTTGCTTCCCATAAATTGGCCCCACACTGGAAGCTAATAAAAAAAAAAAAGAATAAATAAAGCTGTTTTTCCTGCCTGCTATATTAAATTTAATAACAAAAACAAATCAGTTCTAATATTAGAAACTCCATCCATCCATTTTCTCCCACTTACCTTGAATGACCTTGCATTGGATAAGTGCTTGGAATGTGGGAGGACATCAGCGTACTCGGAGAAAATCCACTCAAACACAAACTCCACACAGAAAGGTCGCGGCCAGACGGCGGATAGAAACCCGGCACCTTCTTGCTATGAGGCAACAGCGCTAACCACAGCGCCACTGTGCCGGCCCTAATACGAGAATTTTTTGAACACATTTCTCTTTATTATTGCAAACAAAAAAACTGAAATGGATTGGTTTAATTATGGGGTTTTACTGCTGAGGAAACACTTCTTGCATAAAGCATGCCGTTCCACTAGTGTTTCAGATCATGTTAAACGGATTTAAATATGTGTAGATGATACACAAAACAAGGAACACAGTTTTGGTAGATTCCAGTGAACTAACAACCAAAAGGAACACTGAACTGTGAATTATAAAGTACAACTCAAGTACCTTAAATAATACCTCATTTTCATTGCTTAAGCTATGAAAGACATCCGTAAAGTTTCTGTTAACTCATTTAAACCAACATTTTATGTCCTCGATGGCAAATCTCATATTGTCCTATTTTGGTGAGGCTATGCGAACTGTAGCCTCGGGTTCTTTTTCTTAGCTGACAGGAGCAGTGTGGTCTTTTTGCTGCTACTGTAGTCCAGCTGTGTTCAGAGATGCTCTTCTGCATACCTTGGCTGAAATGAGCGTTTGAGTTACTGTTGCTTTCCTATCAGCTCAAAGCAGTCTGGCCTTTTTCTTCTGACCACCGGCATCATCGAGGCATTCTCACCCAGAAAACTGCCGCTCGCTCAATTTGTTCTTGTTTTTCGGACCATTCTCTGTAAACCCCGGAGGTGGTTGTGGGGGAAATCCCAGTAGATCAGACCACCCCATCTGCCACTGAACTGCACAAACTTCCATGTTCAGATAGCACTCAGTGTTTATAAGCTGCTGTGCCAAAGCTTTGACTTTCTAACTGTACTCAGGAAAGTTCCTCAAAGTTCTAAAGATGTTCTTTTTTTTTCCTGCTTATATAAAGAGCTGCTAACAGTACAAGGGGCTCTGGTCCTCCATCAGGAAATGTCAGATATATTTTATGCACATTTTTTAAAAACGTTTTGGAAATGTCTTTACTAATGTTAAAGAAAACCCAAAAGTCACGCACCAGGTAACGAGTTAACATACTGGATAAGGCAGTGAGGCTTTGTTGCGTGTTGTATTACTTTCAAACATTCTGAGTTTTTGTCATTTAAAAACGAGCCAGCAGTCAAACAGGATTGGCCTCCTCTTAATTCTTACTTCATTCCTGTTTTGTGTTTGCCTTGATCTAATTAACGAGTCTGAGTGGCAAGTTGCGAGTTGGCAAGTCTGTCTGATATCGGCCTGATTTTGTGTCTGGTTGTGCACCTGTCGAGTATAAATTCATTTTGTGATTACTTTATTAACCCCTGTGTGTTCCAGGTGTTCTGGGGTGATTTTTTTGTTTTCTTTAGAAATTATATTCAATTTTTAAGGTTGCCTGAAAACAGTTAGCAAGCTAGCAAAACCACATCTGCAATACATCTAAACTTGAATAGCAGTGGCCAACTTATATGCTTGTTTTTAACCTGAGGATGCTTGTTTTCGCCACAGAAGAAAAAAAAAAAGAACTCGAAATTTCAAGTTCGTTACTCATAATTTTGACCTATTAACTCAAAATATAATAATTTGAACTTTCCAGAAAATAACTCAAAAGTTTCTGTGTAAGTCAGGAGGGCTCCAGAATCAGCCAGACGCACTCAAAATCATCAGTGAGCTGCCATTGTACAGCATAAATGAACAAATTGGTGCCAGGTTCCAGCCGATGCCTTCCAGCTAACACGGAAATGACATAGCTTCACAGAGCTTCCTGATTGGCTAGGCTAACTTGAAATTTGAGTTATCTTCTCAAAATTTTGAGTTATTGATGGCTTTTTTTTCCTTCTGTTCAGTGGTGGAAACAAGCCTCCATAGAAGCCTCCTTCTCCTTTCCCATTCTGATTTCTCCGGGGGTCCTGCATGCACACAGTGCCAGAGAAAATGCTGCGGTGCTGTTGAATAAAATCTATGAAATCCGGGCCGTAGTTGGCATGAACGTAACATTGAAATGTTAAAGATTTCTTTCACTTGTCATCCTATTTTTTCAGGTTCTCTTCATATATCTGTTGGACCGCAGCATCTGGTTGTTGACAGATTTTTGATAATATGGAGAGCTGAGATGTTGTCAGTGCATATCTCCTTATGCTCCATGCCGATTAAAACTATAGTTATAAACAATAATTATCACTTTCTCTGTAATATCCTCATGGCTGTTGATTCAGTCTAATATATAGTCATGTAACTCACTGAATGGACTGAGTGCATTAAGCCTGAATAAATGAGCTTTTTTTTGTGTCACGTGTCCTCCCATTAACAGCTATTTTAACACTTTGCTCTTAAATCTCATGCTGACAGCAGCGCTCCCGCTTGCATTTTCTGGAATAATTAGGATTTCAGTCATGCATCCGAGTGTGCTTTCCGCTCATGTGCTCCAGCTAAAATTGCATAAAGGTTAGGTCCATCACAGTATTTGCATCAGTAGGGTAAATGTCTTGTTTGCCTGAAATTTTAACTTCAGGTTGGTGAAAATTGAAAAAAAAAGAAGAAAAAAAAAAGGTTATTAGTTTTCTGTCCATTTCATCCCCATTTGGAAGAAAAGTGCACAGAAATAAAAATGTCAGTTGATGAAATCCAATGAAAGACGTCTCAGTATAAAGTAATGAGTTCTGCTCCGCCACTGAGAGTATCACCTAGTAGGCGCAGGAGCCCTGATGGTAATGGCTTTAAATGTGGACATCAGTAATACTGATGAAATATCAAGGAAAATCACTCTCTACCGCTCACTGTTTCATGAATGCCATGTCTATTTTTTGTCTCCGCAGGACACCGAAATTATCAACACGGCCATTCTAACCGGACGTACCGTGGCCATTCCTGTCAAAATGGTCTCCATTGAGATGAACGGGGTAGTCACTGACGTCTCGGCGTTTGTACAGTGCAAGTCCTCAAATGAAGACGTTGTAAAGGTAGGGTAAAACTGATCTCCTCTATCTGAAAGATGCCAGTATAGATAATGTAACCCCTTGAGACCATGTCACTACAGTCACATACAGGCAAATTATTCATTATATTGCTTTTGAAGTACCACCACACCTACAGCATGTGTGGGAGGTAACTCATTCGCCAAGTTCTGCTTATCTGATGTGCTGAAGCACAAAGCCCATCATCTCTTCTTGTTCTCTTAAATGTGATGACTGAAGGGAAATATTTAACCAATGTCCCGGGATGCAGAACAATCTCATGCGGCAATCCAAGCTGCGAGTGCAATATGAAGTCTCGTTTGTTGATTAAATAAATTAAATTAGGATCACAGCAACTTGCAGAGCACGTTAGAGGCTGTGATTACGCGCTTCTTATTTTCTCCAGTCAGTTACAATCGTAATAGATTGCTCTATAGGCAGATTGCATATGAGCGTACAGTAGAGGCAGTGCAGTGAAGTGTTGCGGTGTCATTTTGTGCTGTCGATCAAAGTGATGGTGTAAGGGGAGATGTGACCTTCATGGATGTAAATGATGTATGTTATTCTACAGGTATGTAGATATACAGTGGACAGTGTAGCCTGGGTCTGGTCCCAGTGCTGGCTCATGCAACTTTTAATAAAGTTGCACTGATAATTATATCCTTTCCCTCCAAAGCAACCTTTGAATGCAGATTTAATAAAAGAAGCTATTATACAACAAAGGGGTCGTATGAATTTAGAAGAGAAGGGAAAGGGATGACTAGAATCGGACTGCACTAACTCAAAACTGTGTCGGTATGTAGCAAAGCGGCCCCTGAGGGCACAGAGTTTACGCCATTCAGAAAAATTCTTGTCTATCCATGTGTGTAAGAACTATTCTTGTAAAAAAAACAAAAACAAAACTTTTAGTGCGAGCCAAAGAAACTTGCAAACAAGTTTTTTTTTTTAAAACTGTATTTAGTAGCTGGACACATGTTAATTGTGTATTGGCTTTGCTGCCTTACACCTTCTTTCTAATTATCAGGAATTTCACGCTGCCTCTGAACAGTGCAAGCATGCATTTAAAAAAAAAAAGTGCCAAGATACTTCCAGTTGAACATTATATTCCGCGTCTATCAAAGCTTCTCCTTTGTAACAGCCTCGCTTATGGCTCCATCTTATTTACAGGTATTTAAAGGTTGTGTGATCATTGCAATGCAGTTACAGCCTCATGTAAATATACTAGGCTTGGAGGGAAACAGCCATCAGTGAGCAGCAGGTCGCAGTGTAATAAGCTTTAACTGTCTGGCTTATTGTTCTCTGGCAGTGTGTGTGTGTGCGTGCTTGTGTGTGTATACAGATATATACAGTACATGTGTGGCACTCTTGGAATTTTTTTTTTTTTTAAGCTTTGTTGTTGTCTTTGCATTTATACTTAAACACTTGAGCTCAACCTCAAAGGATCTTTGTGTTGGTGTCTGGGGCTGTAATACAGGGTTTGTACTGTATAGTTACTGTAACTGCTAATTATGTGACAGTGCTTCTCAGGCCATTTATATCCCTATGATATACTTGCAGACAGCTCTCCTGAGCACAGAAGCCCCACCCACATTTAAAAAAAAAAAAACCCTGTTTGTGAGGGGCAGCCAAATTTTGCTAAAACTGCCAGCTCATCCTCTTTCAGAAACTGCTCGTTTCTGACAGAGGATGAGCTGAGGGGCTGCATCGAGCCCCGGTATAAGATTTAAATTTAAGAAAAGAAAGAGTACTTTGAACTGTGAATCACACGAAGCTACTCAGGTAGAATCCAAGGATAAAACGTATGGCGCTGGAAAAGGGTCGCCTTTAAATATGACCGCATTAATTTTCTTCTATTTCAAGAATCCATTCTCTGCAGAACCGTCTTTTGTTCATTGAATAGTAAAACTATCATATCCATTCAGACTAATGAAATCCTTTGCAGCACTTTAGCAGCTGCTGAAGGTCAAGTGAGGCAGGTTTGATTATAGATTTTACAGACTGAGGCCATGAAGCCGTGAAGCAGAATCAGACACCGGCTTTTATCACATCAGCTGCGACTGGCCGGTATCTGTCCTTTTTAAGGGACCAGTATCCGTCCAATATATTTTCACTCCGATATACTGGACTCACTAATGTTAGCCGCCTCACACTTTCCATGTTATCTTGTAAACAAATTGGTCCCAATTAATGACTCGGATGCTTGAGGGAGAACAGAGTAATTTATGGCTTTATGGTGAGTTTCCAGTAATGACTTGTTTCTTGAAGGTGGGAGGGGGGTTGTGGCGTATCGCATTGTACAGTCAGTAGAAAAGAACAGGTGTTGCACGGGGATGACTGGTCTCAGCTTGTCATTTATCATTTTTCATTATCCTTTAAAGACAAGGCGCTGGGCCATGTGATATTGAGTGGACTTGCTTCAGTGATCCTGCCATTGAACATTCGAGGCTAATTTAAAATGAGCCCTTCAAGCCCAGGAAACGCACGAGTCATGACAGTTCAATAAAACGGGCCCCAGAAAGCAGAAATAAAAGACTCGCACTGAGCCTGATAAAGGTCCGACGCTCTATTGTGTCGTCGTTGTTTTTAATACCACACACACTAATCTCGTGCCAAAAGTAATGCCAATCTTTTCTAATCACATTTTCTTGTTTTAGTTCCGGCGTTGTGGTTCATTCCAAAAACTTGTCACATCCCCTGCTAGCCTCGTGACTTAAGATTGCAGCTCAAACAGCAGTTAAACTAAAGTTATTTCCAAGACCGCGTCTCCGAATAAAGCTTTATTTTGATGCAAACGTTCTCATTTGGATATTTGCCAACCCTCAGGCTGCTGCAGGTTTTTTCCAGCTTGAGGGTAAAAATAGGTGAGAGGCTGTCATTTTTCTTTACTGACACTTTTATTTCTTTCTTCTTTGGCAGTAACTAAGGTGCAAGCGAGCATCAAGCGCCTGTAGCAGCCAGCCTGCGTGTGCGCAGATGTGCTTGTGTGTGTGTGTGTACGTGTGCAGCTGCAGGAGTAATTATTCAGGCACCTTAGTTATACAAAGTGGGGCAGGGTAAAGAAAAGAGGACTGAGGGAGTTTGTGAGGTGGTAGGGGAGCACTTGATGACCACTCACTGCTGTTGCGATTCATATAACCCATCTGAGGCCAGAGATAAGGCCTTGAGTTTGCACATCACATCTCATGCCTGTGGTCATCCTGCACACAGCATACCTTCCTGATAGCCCCAGGTAAGCGCTTCCCTTCCATATTAGTGTGACGCACTTACCTTCAGTCCAAATTTAGTTTCTAAAAGACAAGAAAAAGGCTGATAACAGAGATCACTGTTTGCCCTTTGCTTCTGCAGAGTGCTTGAACGTTCTTTCAGCTCAGGTTGGAATTTATTTGAATAACTTCGTGGGATTTGGCTTTCAGCCCTACAACACTAACATCAGGTGATTTTTACCCACGTGAAAGGGAGAGTGTTACAAAACTCACACTGGTGTTCTAGGTTTAAGGAGATGATGTGTTTCTTGCTTTGGGCTAAGCTTGTTAATGTATGTTTGACCAAAAAATAAAAGCTTCCCACTTTGGGAAATCTCTATGTGATAGTGTCCTCGTGTATACAAATTCAAGCCAATAATGAAGTGGTTATCTGAGTTTAATATGGTTAAAATAGACTGACCTGCACAGAGCCCTGACCTCTACCCCAAGCAAGACCTCCGGGAACTTAGCGCTGACCGTAAGCCAGTCTGCCGTGCACAGGTCGACCTCACTGATGCTCTTATGGCTGACTGGAACCAAATGCCTGCAGTCCAGTTCCATCCTCTATTAGAAAGCCTAAAAACAGGGAGGCGGGTAGAGTAGCAGATGATGAATCACTCTTGAATTAAATATCTTAGTATTTTTTAGTTGCCTCGATTTTAAGATATACAGATATGAAAGTTCTGCCTATACCCTAAAATTCAGATGAAAGTAATTTTTCAGTGTTGCGAGAGCTGCTCCTTTTGAATCAATATGCAGGCAAAACTTTCAGTGTTGTTTTCTGTCTCAAAACCAAAGTACCTGGATGGCTAGAGTTGCATATCGAGAACCCATTTGTACTGATTGTCTTTTTATTATATGAAAAATATAAAAATAATATGGATATTTTATTACATCCAAACAAAAGGCCCTAAAGTTTCCAGAACAGCAGATCATTTTCACACTCAACACCATCAATCCTGCCAACAACAGGATAATGGGGACTGGCTCATTTAGCTAACAGAGCTAAATGAACTCAGTGTTTGCACTGCTCTTGAAGCCAGGAAACATTCATCACACATAAAAAAAACTTCATAGCAGCAGCAAGACACAATTCCAGTAATGCTAGCCGTATGTCAAATTTGATTCAGTGCTAATTTAATACATATATTATTCCTCAACGGAACCTCAATTTGGCGGAATTGCGTGTCAATTAATTTAGCTAAAGTTTGAATTTTAAAATAAAATCCGACATGATTGGGGTTTCTCTTTGAAAACACGTGGCACACAGCACTGAGCCACTGCAACACCACAGCACTGAGCCACTG